>PVKS010000266.1:0-165249 GCA_004027875.1 Aplodontia rufa
AAAAAGAAAGAAAGAACAGAAAAAAAAAAAAAGGACCCACACATCAGCGGTGTTGTCTGCACCTCTAAGGCTGGAGATTTCTAAAGTCAACCGAAGGCAAATACCAAAGGTGAGGTGGGTTAGGTCCAGCAGGTTTATTCGGATTCATTTTCCTTCATTTTGTGAATGCCACTCTTGGGGGACTGGGTTGATTCTCCAGAACTAGGTCCTCCGGCAGGACTGGATTAGTGGCGAGAGGTCGTTATTATCAAGTGAGGCCACCCCTGTGTTTTGTCTCTTGTACACACACCCAGCGCATTTCCACTTTTCCACCCTGATCGGAGGTTCAGGAGGCCCTGCTGCCTCTGACCCTGCACTTCCAACCTTCAGAACCATCAGTTAAATGAGCTCCTCTGCTGCATGAACTACCCAGGCTCTGGTATATTCTACTGCAGCAACGGAAGGTGTACAAGGATGGCGTTCTGGGTTAAAGGGACAGATTCGGGACTGGTGGTGTCGCTCAGTGTGCTTACTTAGCATGCACGAGACCTTGGGTTTCATCCCCAGCAGCACAAAAAAGCCAGTCTTCAAAACACACAGCTCCTAGGAAAGCTAAAGACAACAAGAAAGAGAAGAGGCAGTGGTGGAAAGGGGGAAGCTCGGTACCCTTTCAGACGAAAGAGAACCACAAAGTTGAGTGCTGCTTAATCCATCCCCACCACTAATGCAACATCCATCCTGCTGCCCACGCGCAAACAGAATCCACCAAAACAAGTTGAGGTTTCACATTGACAGAAGAGGGCGCCATGAAACCAGGTATCTTGTATAACACCCCAGGTTTCTTTTATTTATTTATTTTTATTAGAAGTATATAGAGATACAGTTGAGGGGGAAACATTATCAAAACAATAGCAATCAATGTATATATACTTTATTATCCAGGGGTAATGCCAAAATATGGATGGCCACCTTGGGTTTCACCTGTTGCAGTTTCCCCCAGAAGAACTCATGCGTTAAATGGGTAGCTCGTGGAGGAGTGACATCGGCTTCTGGGATGGTTCCCCCATATTCCCAATCTCCAGACTCCTATGAGTTCTTCATATACAGCCATTTGTAGACAACTGAAGCTGGATCCTTATCTTTCGCCCTGCACAAAAATTAAATCAAAATGGATCAAAGACCTGGATATTAAGCCTACAATTTTAAACTTACTAGAAAAGAAGCAGGGTCAACACTACAGCTTATAGGAGTCGGCAGCTACTTCCTTAACAAAACTCCTATGGCTCATGCTGTAAAATTAAGAATAAATGAATGGGATGCAATTAAACTAAAAAGTTTCTGCACAGCTAAAGATCTAGTCAAGAGCATCAAGAGAGAACCTACAGAATGGGAGAAAACTTTTGCCTGCTACACCTCAGACAGAGGGCTAATATCCAGAATATACAGGGAACTAAAGAAACTAAAGTCCAAACTCACAAATAATCCAATCAATAAATGGGCTAAAGAACTCAAAAGGAACTTCTCTCCAGTGGAAGTCCAGAAAGCCCACAAATATATAAGAAAATGTTCTACATCATTAGCTATAAGGGAAATGCAAATCAAAACTTCAATGAGATACCACCCAGGTTTCTTTTAAAAGAATATAAGAAAAGTGGTAGGACTGGGGATGTAGCTCAGTGTTAACCACTTGCCCAGCCTGTGGGAGACCCTGGGTTTGATGCCAGGAGTTTGGCAGCGGGTCGGGGAGGAGATCCATAGAGGGTCATTGCAAAAAAATTCAATAAATGAAAGTCTACATCAGTCAACTGAAAGTACCCCTCCTTCACCACGAAAGGAATCATGAAGCAGAGGATTGGAAGTCAACAGATTGTAGTCAAACAAGCATTGGAAGATATATGAAAAATCACCCCAAGTCAAAAATTCCAAACCTAATAAACTAAGTACTGAAATGAGCAGAAAAGACAAATAGGGAGAAATGAAGACTTAAATCAACTTAGGAAAGAAATGGAATAAAAAAGACAAAATTATCTGATTTACAGAAGAAATGATGGAGGTTCCAAACCACTCACACAACACCCTCAATGCTGTGTTTAAAACTTTCCAAGAAGTTGAAAAGTCACGTCTAGGGGTTGGAGCGGTGGCTCAGCGGTTTCGGCACTTGCCTGGCAAGCACGAGGACCCGGGTTCAAACCCCAGCACCACGTACACAACTAAGTGTTAGAGCAACTAAGGCCATGTGAAAAACTAAATGAAGTTGTTTCTCTCTTTCTCTGTCTCTCTCACTGTCCCTCTCTCTTTATAAAAAAAAAAAGAAAAGAAATGATAAGTGGTGACAGTAGCGCGACATCAATGGTGTTCAGGGGTTAGTGGGGAGGGAGACACGAATAGGCAGAGTGCAAAGGAATTAAGGTCAGTGAAACTGCTGTGCGTGATACTGGAGCGCTGGATGCGTGCTTTTACAAATCTGTCCAAACCCACGAAATGTGCAAACTGCAGACTTGGGGTGACGATGTGTCAGTGCAGGTTCATTGCTGACATCAAGTACGACACTGCAATGTGGGGTGCTGATGATGGTGAATGGTATATTCGTGCAGGGACAAAGAGCATATGGGAAATTGCTGTATCTTTAGCCCGCTGCTCTGTAAAATCTTGGTTTATGAATGCCCTTTTCTAATAAAAGAAAGCAGAGGGCATTGGAAAGATGATTTATTCCAGAGCTGGGGCAGAGAAAGCACAAGATGAATATAGCACGTTAGGACGCAAACTGATGCAGTTTCCAATGGCCAAGGCTGGAATTGCTTGAGCAAGAAAATAATGGCTGTATTGGATTATAAGCATGGAATAAAATGAACGCCCTTGAGTACATACTAGTCTAAATAAATAAATAAATATACAAATATACGTAAATAAATATAAGTGCATCTATATATGTATATACAGAGAGGGATTGCCTGGGTCATTAACTTATTTTATTGTCCATTATTATTTCTAATGAGTCATCAAATGATTCACTTAGATTTTCTAAGTAGAAAGTCATACCAATGGGAAAAAATGACTGTTTTATTTTTTTCCTTGCTCTTTTCTTCTGTCACATTGTATTGGTTTTTCTTATCTTATTGCATAGGCCAACACACTAAGAAAAGTTGCCAAATATGTTTCTTCTTATTCTTAAACACTTTTTCCAAATTAAATCACTGATATGCTACCTCCCTGAAAATCACCATGAATGATGGAGTCCTAGCAGAGTAGACCTGAGCAGCAAGACCCGAAGGAAGATCAGAAAGACCAAGGTTTCTGGGTTCCAGGGAAAGCTGTCCTTGATCATTCCTCAATCTTACATTGTAGAAGTTAGAGGCAAAAAAAGAAAAAAAAGTATCTCAATAGACAAACATCCATCTGAAAAAGGAACAGAAAGCTTTGCCCTGCCAGGTGTGTATCTGCAGCAACCTGTTGGAGACCCAGAGCAACAGCAGGGTCTACGTTCAGAGAGGAGCACAGGGTTGCTGCCAAGAGCTCTGATTGCAGAGAAACAAGCCCTACCCCTCCGCTGGGTGCTAGCAGGGACAGGACCCTAGGTGGTCTTGGGAATACTGCATATACAAATGTAAGTGTCTGGCAGGAACTTTCAAGGAAATGACCAAGATGAGTAGGTGGCAGCTCTAAGATGTAGATTTGGGGTGAATGAGAACAGTTTAGGTTCACCAGCAGGAGCAACCTGGATCTTCCTCCAACTAATGCCCAAACCCTTGGTCACACCCATCTGATTAAGATCAGAGCTATTGAGGGTTCTCCATTGCCACTGAAGCAATACAGGAAAGTATTTGGAAATCATGTCAGCAACATCCTGTGTTCCCATATTTCTTATTGATCTAGTCCCTGGTGTGAGCCTCTTTGGCCACCTATCTCCACAGACTCACACTTACAAGTGAGTGAGTCTTCTGCTCTGCTGCAAGATCCATCAGTCCTCACAGGTAAAGACCCATGACCATTTGGGTGACCTCGGTGCCCTGGAAAAAATGGACCACAGCTCAGGTGGGGGTCCTGGATGCTGGGGTCCTGAATGGGAAAAGCCCCCAAGGCTGTCTGACCTTGGGCAAACCTAACTCCCTCTGCCATCTGAGTTCAGCAGGCACAGTGGGGTCAGGTTGCTGGTCCTACTGGTCTGGCCAGACTTCAGAATCAGGGCCAGGACCTGGAACTCCTTCCCACCCCACCAGGTGGGTGGCACAGAGCAGGGGCCAGGCAGGATTCCTTTAGGGACACTTTGGTGTAGAAGTGACAAGGGAAATCTTGGAGGAAATCTGGGAGGGGAAGAGTCCTGGGCAGGTGCCTACAGGATTCTGGGAGATTTGGGGCCCCATCGCCTTCTGGGGCTCCAGTGTGGGTGCTGTTTCTGCATGGGCAGACACTCATCTCAGGTCTTCAGAACCTCTGCCTGAGCTGGGGGAGCTGTCGGGATCTGAGAGGGACTGGGCTGGTGGGACGTGAGGAGGTGCATAGCAGCTCTGAGCAGGTGTCTGTGTGTGTGTGTCTGTGTATGTGTGTGTGTGCATGTGTTTGTGCGTGTGTGTGTGTGTGTCTGTGTTTCCCTGTCTCTGTGTGTGTGCATGTGTCTATGTCTGTGTGTCTGTGTCTGTGTGTGTCTGTGTGTCTGTGTCTGTGTGTGTCTGTGTGTGTCTGTCTCTGTGTGTCTCTGTGCGTGTGCGTGTCTGTGTGTGTGTGCATGTCTGTGTGTTTGTGTGTGTGTGTGTGTCTGTGTGTGCGTGAGGGGGATGTGTATTGAACGTTGCAGGGCGTTTTGCACTGAGAGAGTAGGTAGCAGGGTGCCCTAGGCTGTGGCAGAGAAAATGCCTGAGGTGGGCAGGAGCTGTTGGGTTGTTCCAGGAGCCTTAAAGCAGGCCCTCCCTAAGTGTGAGGGGAGTCCCAGGGAACATGCTAGCTGGCAAAGGGGGAGCATAGCAGGGCAGGGGATGTGGGAGTTTCTTTGCTGCCTCTGAATTATTCCATTAAGCATAGCCCTTCTGGGTTCACCTATGCTGTGTCCTGAGCCAGAACTGTGCCCTCTGTAAGGCTGAAGAACAAGTCACTGGGAGAATCCTACAGAGGGGGCACCCGGTAGAGTCTGGGCCCCTGTCCGCCTACAGACTAGGGGTAGATACAGAGGGTGTGAAGGGAAAAATTGCGATGTTGCTAGGGGTCATCAGGGAAGGGTCCTTTCTTATGGAGATGGTGGAGTATTGCGGGTGGCCGGGGATTAGGGACAGGTGGCTCTTGTTCTAGGATGGAGGGAATGTTTCAAAATGGCATTGCCCGAGTTAGGTTCTGCCTAACACACTTCAGGCTTTTTTCCTGGGCTGTCTTGTCTCTGTGGTCTGTTTTTTGGTTTTTGTTGTTTTTTTTTTTTTTAAAGAGAGAGGGACAGTGAGAGAAAGAGAGAAACAATTTATATTTTGTTTTTCATGTGGCCTTCATTGCTCCAAGACTTCATTGTGTACGTGGTGCTGGGGCTTGAACTCGCGTCCTTGTGCATGCCGGGCAAGCACTGTACCCACTGAGCCACCGCTCCGGCCCCCTGGTGATTTTTTATTTGATGTCAGCAGTTGTGAATTCTACATCTTTTCATATCCTCATAAATATTCAGCTTTCTCTGGGAAGCAGCTGGTTTACCGGGAAGCAGTTTGATGATTCTGTCTTGACTTCAAGCTTCATTAAGCAGAATCCCATCAGTCTTTCGTCTAGGGCTGGTTTTCCAGTTGTGAGGCAGGGTCTTTCCTTGATGTCCTGTGAATTATAAGGCTTTATCAATCTGGTTGGAAGAAGTGCAAAGTATTCTCTGTTCTGTGTACGTACCAGGTGTTTTTCCTGCTAATGTTTTTGAACTCAAGTAATTTTTTCATCTGAGTGCAGGTGATCTCGGGGAAACCCTCTGCGGATTCTTGGCGTCCTTCCTGCTCTTCTCTTCTCAGGACTCTGTGCCGTGGAGTCTCGTCTCTGAGCAGCCTGGATCCCATCTTCATTCAGCGAGACCTCTGGCTGTACTTGGGTTCTCCCTGGCCACGCTGAAGCCAAGATGCCCTCTCAGACAGTGAGACAGCGTTCCTGGAACTCATCAGATTTGCAAATAAAGGTCTACTAACTTAAAAAGGAGCGGGCCCAGCTGACTTTATAAATTTTCATCTCAAGGGCCAGTTTGGACTTTCAGATTTGGTGACTGGACCCTGGGTGGCTTCTCACCCAGTTTCTGCCGTGGCTCCTTGCCCTGAGCTGTCCTCTGCACCCTCAGGCTGGCTTCAGCTAAGCCTGGCTGCCTGCACATCTCACCCTCCCTACAGCAGGATCGGAAAGACTCCTGAAGGACAGCAGCTTTCAAGGTCAGGCAGAAGGACAGCAGCCCAAGGGAGACAGGGAAGGAGCGGCCAGGGAGGTAGGAGGAGAAGTTGGAGGCAGAAGTTTCCAGCAGAGGAAGAGAGTGGCCTGATCAGGGAGGAACAGGAAAGAAGTTAAGGGTGCTGGCTTTCACAAGGGGACCGAACACACTCTTCTTGGTCATTTAGGAGGGTGATGGTGGCGGGGCAGGAGTCAGGAACCCTTTTCAGGAAGTTTGGTGACACCTAGAGGATTTCCCCTGAGAAGCAGAAAGCGCACCTAGGTTCCTCGAAGTCACCTCCTGAGGTGAGGCTTAGCTCCTCCACCTCACTGGAGAACACAGCCTTTGGGGCTGCGGCAACAGCCGACTCTGTACCCAGCTTTCCCACGGGACAGGTGCAATGGGGGACTCAGGCACGGTGTGCAAGTCTGTAATCCCACCTATTTGGGAGGCCAAGGCGGGAGGATTACTTGAGACCTGCCTGGGCAATTTATCAAGATCTAATCTCAAAGTAAAAAAGTAAAAGGGGTCAGGTGCGATGGTGCATGCCAACAATCCACTGTCGCAGGAGGCGGAGGCAGGAGGATCGTAAGTTTGAGGTAATCTACAGCAATTTAACAAGATCCTGTCTCAAAATTAAAAAAAAAAAAACACCTGGGGACGTAGCTTAGTTGTGGTGCATCCCTGGGTTCAATACCCAGTATGAAAAATAATTAATGGGCTGGAGCGGTGGCTCAACAGTTATGACGCTTGCCCAGCATGCGCAAGTACGCAAGTTCAAACCCCAGCACCACATACACAACAAAGTCTCAGAGTAATGAAAGCCACATGCAAAACTAAATAAAATTAATTTTGTCTTTGTCTCTCTCTCTGTGTCTCTCACTGTCCCTCTCTCTTTAAAATAATAATAATTAATTAATAGTACTGGGGATGTAGCTCAGAGTGCTTGACTTGTATGTGTGAGGCCCTAAGTTAAAGCCCTACTACCACAAACACACACATAGAGACAGAAATCAGGCACACCCTCCGTCCTGTGGGCAGCACTGCAAACCGGGGCCACGTCTCAGCCGTGAGTGACCTAGTGAGTGACCTAGATGAAAATGGTGTGCCTCCCGAGAACGTGGAAGGGCAGCCAGCTGGGCAGGACCCGACCACCGCAAAGGCAAGGAGGCAGGAAGTGCAGGATCTCTTCTGTCAACCTGTGACTGAAGTCACCTTGGGGGTTTGGGTGGTGTTGTCCAGACTGGCGAGAACCCAGAGGGCTGCCCATGGCCCACCATGGTCCCTAACTGAGTGCAAGTAAGAGGGTACAGGAAGCACTGGGCTCCAGAGCTGTAAGATAATGCGTGTGTGTGTGTGTGTGTGTGTCTGTCGATATGCATGTGTGTATGTGTGTATGTCTATGTGTGTGCGTGTGTGTGTGTTTTTAAAGAATCAACTTTAGGGATTGGAGCAGTGGCTCAGCAGTTACGGTGCTTGCCTGGCATGCTCAGGGACCCAGATTCAAACCCCAGCACCATGTACTTAGGTAAGTGTTAGAGCCACGAAAACCAGAGGAAAAATTAAATAAAATTGATTCTCTCTTCCTCTCTCTCTCTCTCACTGTCCCTCTCTCTTCAAAAATCAATTTTACTTATTTTTTCATCTGGTCTTTGTTTCTCTGACACTTAGTTGTGTAGGTGCTGCTGGGGTTCGACCTGGGTCCTCGTGCATGCCATGCAAGTGCCGTAACCACTGAGCCCCACATTTGTGCTTTAACCCAGTAAGTTTATGGAGCTTGTTGGAGAAGCCACTGGAAACTAACACACACAGAGCTGAGAATAGTAGGTTTTTTATAAGCGCGTATGAGGAAAGTTTTTGGAAGGGCACTGTGAGGGTCGTGCATGACGAGGGGTCCGTGAATGGACGTGTGATGGGTGAAGGGGTCCACATCCCCACTCACACCAATGCAGCACACAGTGAATAACACGCAGGGGTGGAGCGAAAGGGCCTTGAGAGAGGACAGCGCCCCAGTGGACGCCAAGCGCATCTCAGAGCTGTCCCATCCCAACAGCGGTGCGGGAAGGGACAGGAGGGTGAATGGGACACACCGAGCCACATGTGCATCTCCTGTATCTTGATGTTCGCTCTGCACTTGCTGGGAGAGCCCTTTCCCACCGAGCTGTCTCTCAGCCCCATGTGTGACTGTCACAGGGATGTCAAGGGCTGGGCAAAGGTGCTGAGACGCTGGAGGAAAGAGCTGTCCCCTGTGGAGGGACAGGCAGCAGGGACGAGTCTGGGGCCCCTCCCTCAGGATAGCAGAGGCCTGGTTCCAGGGCCAATGGGAACCCGGAAGGGGCCTGGGCTGGAGAAGAACAAGCAGCCACCCCAACTCGCTGGACCCTGTGCACGCAGGAAGCAGAGGCCCTCAGATGCGAGGGCAGGGTGCCGAGGGCCGTTCGCAGATCCAGAAGTTCTGGGCAGAACACCTGCTGTCGTTCCAGTCCTCCGCGACCAGCTCCACGCAGTCCTCGTCCCCTTCGTTGTTGGGTTCGCCCTCGCTCCAGAAGCTGGGGATTCCATCAGAGATCCAGGAGCCCCGTCCCCACCCCCAGAACCCGCCCCAGCCCGCCCAGAGGAGCTGTCCGCGAGCTTCCAGCCAGAGGGCACGGAGGAATGCAGGGACAGGTTTTGAATGCAAACCTCACCTTCATGGAAGTCAGCGGGTTCCTGGGATGAGGCCCCCTGGGGGAGGGGACCCTGCACTAACCCAGTTTCTGGATTGCTTTCCAGTTCCAAAGTCCGAGCTTGGGCTGGGGATCGTTCCCTGTGCACTCCCTCTGGGCCATCATCTCTGGGACAGTCACCTGAGCTGGAGTGGGCTGTTGTCCACCCACCGCCAGGAGCCCTCCTTGTGGTGGTCACTGAGGCCAATCCAGGTACGCTGGCTCTTTCTGATGTCCCAGTACCTCAAGAATTTCTGTGGAGCAGGGAGCATCAGGAAGAAAACACCCTTTCCCGTATCTGCCCATACTCCCACCATGCCCTCCTCCCTTGGAAGTTCTTTCTGTAGTCTAGCCCAGAGCCCCCGGTCAGGTTGTAGGCACTGGACTGTGCGAGAAGGCTGTGCTTGTGCTGTGTGTTCACGTGCATATACGTGTGGAAATGTGCTCACGTATCTGTCCATAGCTGTGTCCAGGGAGGGTTGTGCATGGTCTCAGTGGTGCTCTGCACTTCCCTTCTGACTGTGCTCACCTCTCCTGTGTGTCCTTCTTCTCCTTCAAGACCTCCCCAAGACCATCAGAGTTCCTCCTCCTGGAAGCCTTCCCTGACTGCATCTTCTCCAACCCCACACAGCTGCCGTCCAGGCCTCCAACCCTCAAGGCAGAGGACTGTGGTGGAGGCCTCTCCTGACCCTCTGTGGCCCCGCCCCATACAGGAAGCCTGTCTAACTACCTGCTCGGCAGCGCTGTTGACGATCACCAGATGGGCCCCCATGTCCTGACAGGAGGACACTGAAGCTTCCCAGTTGCCCAGGGTCCGGGAGAAGACGTAGCAGCTTCCCTGGAATGACTCCCAGCTCCAAGGGCAGGGACGGCACAGGCCAGCTGGAGAGGAGGAGTGTGGCAGGGACTGGTGGCCTGGCTCCTGGGCCTCCCTTCCCTGCCTCAGCCTTGGAACCCCGGGGCCAGGCCCTTCTGTTCAGCTTGGTCCCCAAGAACCCCAGGAGCAAGATCCCTGCCCTGCCCTTCCCTGCCCTCCTCAGACTGGCAGCCAAGAAAGTGAGTCCCAGCCTGTCCCAGGCCCCCAGCTCCCTGCTGACCCAGGGAGGTGTTGATCCAGCTCAGCTGCTGACGCATCTGCTCCAGGCCTGAGCACATCTGGTCCCGAGAGACAGCAACTGCGGTGAAAGGATTTCAGCATTCGTGGCCCGCTGCGGCTGTGCAGAGAGGGCCCCCAAGAGCATTCTCCACGGGGCTCACGGAGACCACAGGAGCCCATGTTGCAGACCAGAACACTCGGCCGCGGAAACCTGCCCAACGATGCCATCGCCACCATGCCTGCGTCACCCCCTCATGCAGCAGTGACTTGCCCACTTCACACAGCCTCGAAGCCCTCTCCACTCAGGACCCGGGCATCCAGCTGCTCACCCAAGCCGGGGTTGTCCGAATGATCCTGTGCCTGAGGGCATCCAGGGACCCTGGAAACTGCAAGAAAGAAGAGCATATCCCCTCTTTATGAGCACCAACTGTATACCTGTGCATAATTCAGCTTCAATATCTCCAAGAGCCTAAGCCCCACACGGGAGCTCCACAGCACTAATGAAGAAATAGGCTCAGAGAGCGATAATAAGCTGCCCACATCCACGCAGCAAGGGAGGTGGAGCTCCAATACCCTAGCCCTAGGTGAATGGGGGCAGGGCAAGGGTCACCTAGAGGGAAACCACAGGCCTGGGATACAGCTCAGTGACTAAGTCTTCCTAGCAGGTGCAATGCTGGGGGTTTGATCCCCTCCCTGCCTCCCCGCTAAAAAGCAGAAAGAATATCAAAAGGGAGCCAGGATTCCAAGCCCCCAAGCCCAGCAGACAAACAAACCCACTCCCTGACTCACCTTGAGCCAGGGTGGTCACCAAGAGCATAAAGCAGACCCCCAAAGAGATGAGAAGCAGCAGCAGAAGCCAGGGGCCCTGGGTCAGACAGCCTGCAGGACCAACAGACAGGCAGAGCTGGGGCTTCAAGGACAGCTCTCTGCTGGACAGAACCCCCCCACACCCCCAGCGCCCGAGCCGCCCACCCAGTACCTGCAAAGTTCCTTGGGCTCCGAGTGAGCGCCTCAGGGTCTTTCTCAGAGAATCTCTGGCCTCCGAATGCTACCTTCTCCCCTGAACAGGATCCAACATGCTCAGCGGAGCTGGAGGCTCAGGGCTGGAAGCTCAGCCACCTCCCCCTACCCCAAGCTGGAGGCCACTGAGACACCCCCAGACCTGGCCCTGCCCTCCCCAGCAGCACCCAGGGCAGCTCCTCCTCACCGGGGCTGCCTGGCTTCTTGGGCTCGCCCGGCTCTGCCATCTTCTGCTGCTCTCCACCCACTCTCTCCGCCTCCCTTCTGGACTAAGGCTTTTATAACCCCGCGCCCTGCCCTCTGTAGCACCCCACAAGTCCATCAACCCTGACTCAGGAAGAAGAACAAGGAACAGGGTGGGGACGCCACCTCCCCCCGGAAAAGTAGGGAGAGGGTGCTCGGGTGGGGACCAGAGCTGTGCAGCAAACTGGTGCCCACGGGGCCGTTTTAGCCCCATCAGTGCTGGGACCTCACCCCTCAGGAGCCTCGGTCTCCAAGGCTCAATCTGGGGTGAGTGCCCTGCCTCCGAAGGTCATCGCAGGCTTGGTACCACGCACTGGTGATACGGGTGCATAGCCTAGCTGCAGCCGGAGCGCAGAGGAGCCCCGATGTCAGGGCCCACAGCTGGCTCTGGCTTTGTGGGTGCTGCCCCACCCTCCCTGGGGCCAGAGTATTTGGAAGCTTCTCTGGCCCTCCCAGATGACAAGATTCTATGAGTTCCCCTCGTGTCACCTCTGGGCTGTGTGGCCTCTGGATATGAACAATCCTGCAAGTCAACCCCAGACGAGGCCCCTCTGTATTGGGGATGGAACTTGACCAGACTGGCCGCGATCTCCAGACCAGCCTCAGTGCCGCAGAGCACAAACATCGCCCAACGTCCCCACTCCCCAGTGACCCCAGCAACCTCGCCACCTCAGTCTGTTGGCGCTACTGTGGAGGCACCACGAACTGGCTGGCTTTGAGACAGAAGAAATTTCTTTCTTGCAATTCTAGAGGCTGGAAAGCCCAAGACCAAGGTCTAGTGCAGGTTTGCTCCGTGGTTCACCGACGGCCTCTGCCCACTGTGCCCTCCCGTGTTGGAATGGGCCGTGGTCTCTTTTCTTTTTTATGGTGAACTTACCTTTTCTGATTTAAAGCGAATTATAGGGTTGGGGTGTAGCACAGTAGCAGAGCTCTTGTCTAGCGTGTGCGATCCTAGGTTCAATTCCCACCACTCAAAAACACACGGAAGGAAGGGAGGGAGGCAGGGAGGGAGGGAGGGAGAGGAGCGTTAGCCACTGGGCTGGTTTGGGTGGTCATCGTTTTGTGGCTGCAGTCACATTGTCAGAGCAGCAGCCAGGAGACCAAGTGCCCTCTCCTGTCCATCAGGCTGGATCTGGGCCTGACCCTTGGTCACATCCATGTCGCAGAGCAGCCTGTGTGATCTGGGCCCACTGAGCCTTGACAGCCACTGTGCACAGTGTACTGCTGTATTCTGTCCTTGGGTCAGACTCAGTGCACAGGGCAGCTTGATGATGGCCTAGGAGTCAAGGAGAGAGTCACCCTTCCAAGGACGTTCTGGCTGCCTCTGGAGCTGCAGTGTCCTGGGCTGCCAGAAGCAGAGTGACACTCCAATCTTTCCTTTGTTCTTTCTTTGTTTTTCTTTCCTTCCTTCCTTCCTTCCTTCCTTCGTTCCTTCCTTCCTTCCTTCGTTCCTTCCTTCCTTCCTTCCTTCCTTGGCTGTGGAAGGCTTTCTTTCTTTCTTTTTTTAAGAGAGAGGGTTTATTTAGTTTTTCATGGGGCCTTCGTTGCTCCGAGACTTTGTTGCGTACGTGGTGCCTGGGCGCCATCCTGGTGAAAACCCGCGTTTCTTTTGTAAGGGTACAATCCACTCATGAGAACTCTGCCCTCGTGCCCGAACTTCCCAGGCTCAATCTGGGGGAGGACCAGGATTTCAATGAATGGATTTTAGGGGGAACAATCGTTCCCCAAATCATGGCTTTAGCCTTGGTCTAGTCCTGCTTCTTTAGGATGCCTGAGCAAGGGTCAGCTTCTTCCTGATGGCATCTAACCTCCCCCAAAGTGCCTTTCACAAGCCCAAATCCCAGGCCTTCCTAATGCCCTCCTATTGAGACGCCCCATGGTTACCCATTCAGTGCACCCCCCCACTGTGTGTGAGGAGTAATAAACTGGAATCTGTTCAACAAAGATATGTTCCTGGAGGACTTTACTGGAGGGCCAACGCCATTCTGCACAGTGACCCTATGGGAAAGATGCAGACTTTGTCCTGCTTTACAAATGAGGAAGCTGAGCCACAGAGTACAACTATCTGCGGTCACACAGCTTGCAGGTGGTAGGGCTGGCATTTGGACCAGACAGGGTCCCTCTGAGTTCAAGCTCAGCCCCCACACTGAGCAGACCCTGAGACAGGGACCTGAGGAGAAAAGGAATTCACCTGAATCGGGACCAGAAATGCCTGCAGTGGGAGGGGGCTCTCCTTTTTCCTCCCTGAGGATTTAAGTTACCAGCTGCTGTTCTTTCACTGCATCCTGAACGATTCCCACCATTCCTTTTATTGTGCTAAAATACACCTTGCGTAACATTTATTTATCATCTTTTCTTTACATTTTTAAAAAAAATTTTTAATGAGAGAGAGGGACAGTGAGAGAGAGAGAGAGAAAGAGAAAATCAATTTTATTTAGCTTTTCATGTGACTTTCGTTGCTCTGACACTTCCGTGTGCACATGGTGCTGGGGTTTGAACCCATAACCGTGCACATGCCAGGCAAGTGCCATAACCACAGAGCCACGGCTCCCAACGTTTAGCACGTTAACTATTGAAAGTGTACCACTCAGAAAAAAAATAACAAACAAAAAGAAAAAGAAAGTGTACCACTCGGGGGCACTCAGAGTTATACAAACATCATCCCTACCTAGTCTTCATCTCCACCCAGAAATATGGCCTCCTCCTGGCCTCAGAAAATACAGATGTGCTCACTGTGTCTATGGACCTGTCTGTTCTGGATATGTGATTTCAACGGAGCACACAACACGCGACCCTATGTCCGTCTGCTCTGCCTGAGCAGGACGCTTTCAAAGTTGACCCACACTGTGTGTGTGTCCGTAGTTTATTCTCTTCGGTGGCTGAAATATACTTCGGTGCATATGGGATTCTTGGTTGATATGCTTTATTTTCATTTAGTGTTTTGAATATGATATCCCACTGCTTCTTACCTCCACGGTTGCTGAAGAGAAATTAGCTTATAAGAATAAGACCAGTCTCTAACAGTCGGGGCTGGAGCAGTGCCTCAGCAGTTTTGGTGCTTGCCTGGCATGCGCAAGTACACGGGTCCAAACCCCAGCACTATGTACACAACAAAGTGTCAGAGCAACAAAGGCCATGTGAAAAACTCAATAAAAATTGATTCTCTCTGTCTCTCTCACTGTCCTTCTCTCTAAAATAAAATTTAAAAAGAGTCTCTTCTTGTCCTCCTGGTGCGAATGTACCTGGATGTCCTCTGAGCACCTAGGTTCATAGACCTGAAACTTCCCACCACTTTTCCCCAGTTCTCAGTTGCTACTTCTTGGACTATTCTTTCTGCACCTTCCTTTCCCTCTTCATCTTCTGATGCTTCTAATTAAGCATGTGGGCTTTCTTTTTCTATAACTGCTTTATTAACTTGACACTTTTACATGCAACTGGGTAAAACTCCACTGCTGAGAGACGCTTAGACGGGGTGCAGAGGCAGCCTTCAATCAGAAGCCAGCAACGCAGGACCCACTTGACACGCGGAAATAACATGAGGTTCGCAGCAAACGGATCGGTCAAGGCACGTCGGGAAAATGCGAGGAGAAAGGGAGTCACAGCATTAACCTCATGAGAAAGGACAGCAACCAAGGCATGAGGCGAAACTCATCCTGATGAGAGCACAGGGACTTTCTCCACTGTGGCTGCCTGCGCCAGCTGCCGATTCCTCTCATCTCCTCCACGAGCATTTCCACATCCTCTCCATCCCCACCCCTCCTGTTGGGCGTGGCACATCGAAAACTGGGGCAAGGTTATTTCCTGCCGTAGGTGGCCTTGCCCTCTTCCTCTCGGCTCTGAAGGGGCTGCTCTGTTTCTTGGTTTTCCTGGTGGGATTTGGCCCTGATGAGATTTTTTTCCTAGTTGTTTTTCTGGGCTTAAACTTGCAGCCCCCTCCTCTGGATTCTCACTCCAGGTGTGTCCAGCGACCCTGGGCCTGCTCAGCGTTACCCTGGCCGATGCCCCTATGTTGGCCTTCTTAGTGTTGTCCCAGACTCTCTGAGACTCTTCGGTTTTCTTCATTCCTTCTGTTTCCCCCTGTTCCTCGGACTGGCCAACCTCAATGGGACTTCAAATTTGCTTCATATTCTTCTGCCTGCTCACCGCTGCTCTGAGCTAGTGATATGTACATCTTAGTTGTGCGTTTCAACTCCAGAATTTATGTTGGGTTCATTTTTGTGAATCCTATATCTTTACTGATATTCTCTAGTGAAATACTGCTCTCATACTTATCTTTGGTCCTTAGATATGATTTCTGTAAGCTCCTCTGTGTGCTGTGTGTGTGTGTGTGTGTGTGTGTGTGTTGCTAGAGACTGAACCCAGGGCCTACACACGACAGGCAAGTGCTCTCCCACTGAGGTACATTCCAAGCCTTCTGTTAGCTCCTTAACATAGAACATGTTGGTTTGAAGTCTTCGTCAAGTCCAACATCTGGCCTCTCTCAGGGATAGTTGCTAGGTAGTTTTTTTCCCTTTGTATGGGCAATATTTCTATTTCTTTGTATGCTTTATTCTTTTTACTGAAAGCTGGGCATTTCAGATCATAGAACATAGCAATTATGAAAATCACATTGTCCCTCTCCTCGGAGTTTGTCCTTGTTGCTGCTTGACATAGTCATTGCTTTTGTTTAATGACTGTCATGAATGAATTCTGTAAACGTATATTCCCTCTCAGAGCCTCTGAAGTCTCTGTTCGATTCCCTCAGTGATCAGCTAATGATTGACAGAGCACTCTCTGTCACTCTTTGCTAAGGGCTCCGAGTGCCTTTACCTCACAGCCAGGGGGCCTGCAGCTCCGCCTTAGCTCCACTTCCTGCTGGAGTAGAACCTCGAAGTCAGCCAGAAGTGCGAACTTTGACCTTCTCATATCTTTCCCGAACATGCACACCAGTAATGTCCAAGATTCCCAAGAATATGTCAGAACTTTGTAAAGCCTCCAAAGACATCTCATTCCTTCCTTTTTTTTCTTTTAAGACATTTTATGGGGTTAGGGTTTTAGCTCAGTGGCAGAGCACTCACCAAGCATGCGCAAGGCCCCGAGTTCGGTCCTCAGCCTGGGGGAAAAAAAGATTTTTTATTAGAATGGAAATGAAGCCAGCATACAAAAGAGATAGCCACATGCCCATGCCTGCTGTGGCACTGTTCACAATAGCTCTAATACAGAGCTGTAGCTGTACCATGGCGCTCATTAACGGGTGAACACAGAGAGAAGACATGGCTCATATAAGCAATGGAACATCGATCAGCCAAAAAGATCTGAATCTTGTTATTTGCAGCAAAATGGAGGGAACTGGAGGACAGCATGTTAGGTCAAATAAGATGGGTACCACATTGGTTTCTCATATATGGAAGCGGAAAACACCTAAATTGTGACCACTAGAGCTCTGTTCTCAGGGAAGAGTGCAGTAGCTGGATTTAGTGAGTGCAGACTGTCCTCGTGTATGGAAATATGATCCCGAACTCCACTAACATGTGTCGTTATAATGTGTTAATGAAATAAAGGAAGATTTCCAGTTAGGCTATATTTGCCCTAGCTTTTGTTAATCACTTCAGTAAACTGGAAAGTGCACCCTAGGGAGAGGCTTTTAGCCTCAGGCAAGTCCAAGTGAGGTCAAAGAAAGACCAACCTGGGCTGGAGCGGTGGCTCAGCGGTTACGGCACTTGCCTGGCATGCGCAAGCACATGAACTCAAACCCCAGCATCATGTACCCAACGATTTCTTGGAGCAACAAAAGGCACATGAAAACTAAATAAAAATCGTTTCTCCATCTCTCTCTCTCTCTGTGTCCCTCTCTCTTTAAAAAAAGAAAGAAAAAGAGAGAAAGACCAACCTTCAAATTAGGGTTTCCAGGTGAGCACTAGATGGGTCAAATCATATTCTCCTCCCAGTATCAAGAACACAGGGGGCTTGAGCGGTGGCTCGGCGGTTAGGGTGCTTGCCCAGAATGCGAAAGTACACAGGTTCAAAGCTCAGCACCCACATACACAACTAAGTGTGTCGGAGCAACGAAAGCCATGTGAAAAACTCAATAAAAATTGAGGCCCGGGGCGGGGTGTGGGGGCTGGAGCAGTGGCTCAGCGGTTTCGGCGCTTGCCTGGCATGCAAGAGGACCCAGGTTCAAACCCCAGCACCATGTACATGACTAAGTGTTGGAGCAACTAAAGCCATGTGAAAAACTCAATAAAGTTGTTTCTCTCTTTAAAAAAAAAAAAAAAAAAATTGAGACCCGGTCTCACTATATTGCCTAGGTTGGCCTTGAACTCCTGGGCTTAAGCAATCCTCCTGCCTTGGTCTACTAAGTCCCTGGAACTACGAGTGTACGCCATTGCCCCCAGCTATGCTTCCCCCTGACCTGGATTGAATCCAGGAGCCCTAACCACTGCTGTATGCCCAACCCTTCTTTTACATATTTTATTTTGAGGCAGGGTCTCACTAAGTCGCTGGAAGTGCAAGTGTGTGCCATTGTACCCATCTACCCTTTTTTTTTTTTTTTTTAGAGAGAGAATCAATTTTTATTGAGTTTTTCACATGGCTTTCGTTGCTCTGACACTAGTTGCGTATGTGGGTTGCTGGGGTTTGAACCCGTGTACTTGCGCACATGCTGGGCAAGCACCGTAACCACTGAGCCACTGCTCCAGCCCCAGCTACGCTCTTTTTAAAGGCTAATTCTGATCTGGGGGAACAGAGAATAGGACTAGGATTAGTTAAAATTCTGTAGCGCTTGCTGGGGTTTGTGAGGTTTTTTTATTTCTACTAAATGCTCCCCAAATTACTGTAAGCTTTTGGTTAATTTCCAGAGTCCTGGAAAATGCTGATTCTGTGAAATCATGCGAGTTTTTTTCTTTGCTTTTGTAGGAAGGCAAATTTTACCCCGACACTTTGCTGACATTTCTCTTTTCTCTTCTTTGTTTTTGTGTGCATAGAGACTTAATTTGGACAGTGTAACCGTTCACCCTGGCTTCTGTATCCTTTTGACATATTGAGACAGATTAGGAGAGACAGTGAAATGGCTGGGTAGTCGGGACAGAGGGCCCCTATCCAAGAGCTGGCTGGTAGAGGCAGAGTGATTGACAGGGCATGCTCAGGGCCCTCAAATGCAAAAAGACCTTGAGGCTCACCCTTGTCCCAACTAAGAGATGGGGGTGGTCACAGGTGGGTACTAGTAAGTATTTGCCACCTTTTGTTTTAACCAATGGTGCTCTTGTCCAGTTTCAATGCCTGCTTCACATAGATTTTAACAATGGAGTCGATGCATTTCTCAATGCCTGCTTAGCATGAATGTTAATTATGCTCATGCCCCAAATCTGGCCTAACCTCCATTAGATGGTATCCTGCTTCCAGGTGCCCCTCCGCCTTGTGGAGTCTCTGCTCTTCTTCCTAAATAAATCCTACTCCTTTTACTCCTCCTTCCGTGGTTGTCCATGGATTTTATTCTTCAAATTCACGAGACATGGACCCAGAAGATTGGCGCTGAATTCCCGGGGTGAATTTCCACCACACCAAGAGCTGCAACACCCAGCTTTTAGCTGGAGAGCTGTTAATACTTACGGCTGCAGACACCTGCAGCCAGCCCAAATTCCCAGTTTTAACTGGGAATGGCTGCGAACACTAGAAGTGGGCTATTTTGGCTGCTGGAGTCTGTAGCCAGGCCCTTTTCATTCACCAGCGGGAGCAGAGAATCCAGCCGCATCTCAAAAACCCCACATCAATATCTCCATCAGTTTTTAGTTGGACCAACGAGATGGTCCAGATTTTCCCTCTCCTCGCCCTGGAAGCAGCCATCTTCCCAAAGAGCTCCGGTTGCTGCTAAGTTTGGAAACCCAGTACCAGGTATCAGGTATGCTGGTGGGTTTGGGGGTGTTGCAGCTTCCAGGCATCCCTGGTGGACAAATGGGAGCACACTTCTGCGTGTGCGCACACACACACACATAGCCAGACACAAATACACACACTCATATACACATAGGTACTCAGGAAAGCACAGACTCACACACACTCACCAACACATGTGCAATGCACACACATGTCATCATAAACACGCATGCACATAAGCATACAGTGCACGCAGACCAGGAAGCATGTGTACACACACTCACACGCACATACACACAGCACACATACCCATACCCATACACATCTCTGGACCTATTCATTCCTAAAACCGAAAATCCACAGCAACATCTCATAGCCTAATTTTTCTGCCTTGCACATTTGTAACGCCTTTCTTTGATGGTGAGAATTCTGGCTGTCACTATTCTTAGCACATTTATTAATGTCATCCACCCAGCTGCCCAGGACCCGTCTCCCTTCTCGTCCCCCCCACCCTGTGTGAATGCATTTCCCACCCTGCTTGGGCCGAGCACCTCCCACCAGGCAGACAGACCCTGTTCTGTGGTCCTCCTTGGTTACTTGGAATCTGACGCCTGGCGTCAGGGCATCCTACATGCCAACGTGCGCCTCTCAGTACTTACTCTTTTTTTTCTTTTTTATGAGAGGGGGACAGTGAGAGAAAGAGAATGAGACAATCAATTTTATTTAGTTTTTCACATGGCTTTCATTGCTCAGACACTTTGTTGTGTACATGGTGCCAGGCAAGCGCTGTAACCGCTGAGCCACCGCTCCAGCCCCAACACTTATTCTTGACTCTCCCAAACTGGCTGATTCAGCCTGTCCGCTGCAAGTCTCTATGTCCGTGCAAGCCAGTGTCGCCCGCCCCTGGGTGGAAGGAGTCGGCGCCTGCAGCGTGGAGCCTCAGTGAGTCTGCCTTGCTCGCTCCTTCAAATCGACACAATATCCGTGCACATTTAAGGGGCTCGGTGTGATTGGATACATGTGCACAATGTGTAACCGTCAGCTCAGGGTAATCAGCATTTCCATCTCCTGCATCATTTCTGTGCTGGGAGCCTGTCAGACTCTTCTGGTTACTTTAAAATGTATCCTGGAATGTCGTAGACGACGGTCACCCGCTGTACGCCACAGAACACCAGGACCCGTTCCTCCCATCCAGTGGCATTTTGGAACCCAGTGTCTGACCTCTTTTCATCCCCCTACCCTCCCTAGTCTCTAATGACCACGGTCCACTCTTTTCTTCTGCAAAATCGATGTTTCAGCTTCCACAAATGAGTGACAACATGTAGAATTTGTCTTTCTGCACCTGGCTTATTTCTCCTCGTTCCGCCAGCGTTGAGCCAAACAATGGCGTTTCATTCCTGCCCACGCATTTCCCATCTTCTTCGTCCATTTGTCCGTCAGTAGGCGCCTCGATTGAGTCCCTAGTTTAACTCGCCCTATTGAAAGACATGGGTACGCCCTTGGGTCTTGGGGTCCTCCCGCATTCTGGCCAGAAGTGGAAATCCTGCCAGTGGCCCTTGACTCCTATTTTGTGCCCTCAATGATCCCCATGACACAGCTGCTGCTGTCCCCATTTGTACCTCAGCAGCTTGGAGGTTACATCACCTGTCCGTGGCCCATCAGCTTAAAGACACTGGAACTGAGTTTCAAACTCTGAAAACAAAAGGAACCACATCATGTCCATCCCCTCCATGCTCCCAGCTCAAACCAGCTCCAAAAAAAAAAGAGGGGGATGGATTGCTTCCCACGGAGAAGAGGGCGCGAGGAGGCTGCATTCAGGCTCAGCACTGGTCTGTCTCCCACAGACAGTAGCTTCTAGACCAACGGTTGGCAAGCGTTTTCTGAAAAGGGCCGGATAATAACAATTTTTTTGGTCTTGCAAGCCACATGGTCTTGGCCACAGCTTTGCTATTGGGACAAGGAAGTTTTACGGACAGTGTGTAAATGCTTAAGCTTAAAACTGTTTCATAAATAGACTATTACTTAAATACACTCACGTGTCAGAGTGACATTTTGGTCAACGATGACCACATAGATGACATTGGGTCCCCTAGGATGATATCATCCGGTGATGTAACTGCCTTCTTGGTTTTTGTGTCTGCACCTTGTGATCTCAGGGCAATGAAATCAGCTCATGACGCATTCTCAGAATGTATCTTCACGGTTAAGCAACGCACAACTGTGAAACCATCCACAGAAGCAGCCAGGGACAGGCTTGTGAAGGGAGGAGACTGAGTCTCCTCTTTGTTCCTATATCCCAGTGTGGAAAACAGCACCCGGCCTAGGCCCTCGGTCAATGTTTACTAAAGGAATGAATATATAATTACTGCTTGTGTGTTCTTGGAGGAGAAGTGGTCCTCACATCCAAGGTGACCCCTTGGGGCGGAATGGTTGAACACAGCAGGGAATTCCAACCTGGTAATGCGTGACAGGTCTGTTGGAGCTGTCTCCCTCCCAAAGGGTGAGGAGAGGGGCATCTGCTTAGTGATTAAGGACCTATGCAATTCTCTTTCTCAGATCAGTCCTGTGAGGTTACTGCACTCCCATTTCACAGATGGGCAAAACTGAGGCTTAGAGTTTCACTGACCTGCACAAAGCAATCCAGCGACAGGCAGGCCGTTGGTTGAAACCCAGGACCTCCAGGCGTGGCGTACTCTTTGTGCTTAGCTGGGCCTCCTGAAAACGGGGACTTCCTGTCTTCAAGACACATCAGCAGAACCAGAATGCCACCCTCCCCAGCAAAGCAAACAGGATGCCTCTCTTGGGTGGGGTATTCCCCTCACCCATGTTAATTATTAACCCATCCCCCTGGCGTTGGACACCTCGTGATTGCATTCAGGGATAGCCCTTCAGTTTTCCCTCCCAGGCCCTGGGGTCTGGATTAGTGACTTTCAGTTCCTCCAAAAGGTCATGCTCCTTTTTACTTCCTGATCTTTGGACACGTGTCCCTGTAACTGGAACACCCTTTCCTCTAGCATCCTGTTCCACCTCTGCTCCTACCATCTTCCTCCAGAATGCTGGGCGTGGTGTGCACCTGTGGTCCCAGCTACTCAGGAGGCTGAGGCGGCAGGAGGCTGAAGCCCAGGAGTTTTGAGACCAGCCTGGGCGACCCAGAAAGACATTGTTTCAAACAAAACAAAAACAAACAAATGAACAAATGCAACAATAAAAAATAAATGAAAACCCCACCCCTTTCCTCCCAAAAGAGCAGACTGTAAGCTCCTTCAGGAAGTCACCCAGGTCCCCTGTGCCCCATCCACATGCCCCACTGCGGGTTCAAGTGCCTCTTCGGGACCCTGCAGTACCTTGTTCCTAGGCTGTGTGGAGCCTCCCTGTTCTGACACCTGCGTTCCCCTCCAGTCTGTGACCTCATGGGGATGGCACTGGGGTGATTGATGCTGTGTCCGTGACATCCAGCATGGTGCCTGATACACAGTAGGTGCTCAACAAATGTCCAGTGAATGAATAAAGCCAGTGAGTGAAATGGGCACTCCACTACCCATGTCAGCTTCTGCACCACACAGACACTGCATCCGCACCCACGGTCTCACCCCTGCCAACAAGCAGTTCCACCACCCTTAATACCACCTCCTCCAGGCAGCCTTCCTTCCCTTCCCACTTGGAGTCCCTTCCCACACTTCCTGGCCTGCACAGACCCTGTCAACTCTATGAAATTTGATCTCGGAGCAAGAGTATTTCGCCCTCAAACATTTGCCCCAGGGGCTGGAGCAGTGGCTCAGTGGTTTTGGTGCTTGCCTGGCATTTGCAAGGATGTGAGTTCAAACCCCAGCACCATGTGCACAGCAAAGTGTCGGAGCAACAAAAGTCTCACATGAAAAACTAAATAAAATTGATTCTCTTTCACTTTCTCTCATAAAAAAAATTGCCCAGGCTCAGTCTGTCACTGTTCACTCTGTTTGTGGCCTCGGTCTCACCTTCTGTGACAAGAGCCAGGCTGGGTCAGCCTCTGAGAAACTTGCCCAGAGCAGTTTTCCTGCACCTCGGCTAAGTCCAGAGCCCAGGCACAGGGCAGCCTGCCAGGGTCAGGCTGAGGCTTTCTGCTGTGCAAAGCACAGCTGTTCCCTGTGCCCAGGAACAGGGCTCCTGTTTCCTGGGCTTGTACCAGAGATCTGTGTCCAGTCAAGATGCGGGTACTTCCTGTGCCCTCCCACTGGGGCTCCACAATGGACCACTAGGCACAGGTGGCGGGTCAGAGGCTGGACGGTGCCACCCAGACACCCACACGCTGACAGAAGAGAGCCCACACTCCCAGCCTCCTTGCTTGTGTGGTGGCCAGTTTCCTCTGCCCAGCGGGCTGCCCTTCCTCGTCTGCCCAATGTGTTCGATGTTCTTTTTATTTTCTTAAGAGAGAGAGAGGAAATTGAGAATCAACTTTATTTCTTCATCTGGCCTTTGTTTCTCCGACACTTGGTTGTGAACGTGGTGCTGGGGTTTGAACCCGGGTCCTTGCGCATGCCAGGCAAGCGCAGTAACTGCTGAGCCACTGCCCCAGCCTGTGTTCCGTATTCTTGAATTATACATCATTGTCATCTAGGTCTGCTCGGGTGCCTCACGTCCAGCCTCGGCCCCTCTGGACAGTGCAGCCCTGAGAGTCCTGGGGAGCAGGGTGCCCCCCCCCAGCATCGCCCTGCAGGAAAGTTGGCTGCAGGGTCAGCTCTGCCACAGACCGTAAGGCGCCTTTCCCTAGTGACAGACGTGCTGAGCCTCCCCTCAGTACTGGCGAGACTTCAGGAACCTAGGGGACCTTTTTGCTTGTTGGGGGAATTCCTCTCAGTCCTCTAGGTGTCGCCAAACTTCCTGAAAAGGGTCCCGGACTCCTGCCTGCATCTGCTCCCTCAAACCTTCTCATCCCCACCACCCACCACCCCCCTAGAAGACCAAGGAGAGTATGTTCCATCGCCCTGCGGGAGCCAGCACCTCCTAACTTCTGTTCTGTCTTCATCCATGAACAGGGTGGCTACTCCCTCTCTCTGCTTGAAATGCCTGTCTCCCAGGACCTCCCTGATGGCCTCACCTCCTGATGGCTTCTCCTTCCACTCGCTGGCCACTCCTTCTCTGTCTCCCTCATGGGCTGTTGTCCTTCTGCCTGACCTTGAAAGCTGCTGTCATTCATGAGTCTTCGCAATCCGGCTGTTGGGAGGGTGAGGAGGGCGGGCAGCCAGGATTAGACGGATGATTGAATTTCTCCAGAGCTGGAGCCAGCCTGAGGATGCAGGGGACAGCTCCGGGAAGTCCAAACTGTTTGTAGAAACTCAATGGCCACAAGTTAACCGTACTTATCTGTCTACTTAGGAGAGATAGGACCAATCGGATCTATTGGAGGTGATTTAACTAAGGGAACTGCCTATATGATCGTGGAGGCTGAGACATCGCACAGTAGGCCACCTGCAAACTAGAGAACTGGAGAAGTCGGTGGTGTGTCTCAGCCCAATCTGGAGCCTCAGCAGCAGGCAAGCTGACATCACAGCAACGAAAGTGTGAAAGCTTTTCCGCTAAGATCCACAACAAGGCAAGAACGCCTGCCCTCGCCACTGCTATGCAATGGCACTGGAACTGGAACGAGACCGTAGAAAGAAAGCAGTGCCACCAAAACCGGAAAGTTAGCATGTGTCTACTTCCTGTGCATAGTATATAGACTACCTAAGGAACCCACAAGACACCGACTAGAGATCTAATCAAGTTCATCAAAGTTGCTGGACACTGCCAGCCACAGTGGCCACGCCTGTAATCCCAGTGACTCCGGAGGCTAAGCCAGGAGGATCACAAGTTCAAAGCCAGCCTCTGCAACTTAGTGAGGCCCTAAGCAATTCAGTGAGACGCTCTCTCCAAATAAAATATAAAAATGGTTGAGGATGTGGTTCAGTGGTTAAGCACCCCTGGGTTCAATCCCCAGTACCAAAAAAAATTTTAAAAATAAAAAAAATGCAAGACACAAAATCAACAGAAAAAAATCACTTGGGGCTGGAGCAGTGGCTCAGCAGTTACAGCACTTACCTGGCATGCGCAAGGATTCAGGTTCAAATCCAGCACCGCATATACAACAAAGTGTCAAAGCAACAAAAGCCACTTGAAAAACTAAATAAAATTCTCTCTTTCTCTCTCACTGTCCCTCTCTCTTTAAAAAAAAAAATCAGTTGAATTTTCATATGCCTGCAATAAACAATCCAAAAAGATAACTGTTATAGTTTGAGTGTGAGGTGTCCCCCAAAAGCTCACAGACAATTTAAGAAGGTGTGTAAAATTATTGGGCTATGAGGGCCTTAACCCAGTCAGTGAGTAAATCCCCTGGTCGGATAACTGGTAGCTGTGGGCTGGCAGGGTGTCGCTGGAGGGGTGTCATCGGGATTGTGGGGTGTGGATTTTGTATCTGGCTGGAGTTTCTCTCCCTGCTCCCTGGAGCCATCTTTCAGCTGCTCTCCCGCACCACACTCTTCCGCCGTGATGTTGCGCCTCTCCTGGAGCCCGGAGGAATGGAGCCGGCCTTCTATGGACTAAGACCTCTGCAACTGGGTCCCCCCAAATAAACTTTACCTCCTAAATTGTCTCATCAGGTCCTTGGTTCACAGCAACAAAAAGAGCTGAGTCTCGACGACTGCAGCTGCTGAAATGAGCCACACTCAGAAAGACCTCAGATTATTCCATTCGTGCGCACGCTGTGGTGTGGATCCTGAAATGTCCCCCAAAAGCCCATGTGCTGAAGCCCGCAGCAACTTGGAGAGCCAGTGAACCCCTTCAGCATGAGGCCCAGTGGAAGTTAGGTCATTGGAGTTGCACCGTTTAGCCTCTCTCTCTCTGTCTCTCTCCCTCTCTCTCTCTGTCTCTCTGTCTCTTTCTGTTTTCTGTCTCTTCATCTCTCTCTTTCTGTCTCTCTTACTTTCTCTCTGTTTCTCTTTTTTCCTCTCTGTCTCTTCATCTCTCTCTCCCTCTCTTTTTATCTCTCCCTCTCTCTGTCTCTTCATCTCTCTTTCTCCCTCTGTCTGTCTCCCTCTCTCTTTGTCTCTTTCTGTTTCTTTCTTACTCTCTCTCCCCCTCTGTCTTTTCATCTGTCTCTCCCTCTCTCTGTCTCTTTATATCTCTCTCCCTCTCTCCATCTCTTCATATCTCTCTTCCTCCCTCTTTCTGTCTCTTCATCTCTCTCCCTCCCTCTCTCTCTCCCTCCCTCTCTCTCTCCCTCCCTCTGTCTCTCCCTCTTTGTCTCTTTGTTTCTTTCTTACTCTCTCTCCCCTCTGTCTTTTCATCTGTCTCTCTCTGTCTCTTTATATTTCTCTCTCCCTCCTTCTCTGTCTCTCCCTCTCTCTCTCTCTGTCTCTTCATCTCTCTCTCCCTCCCTCTCTCTCTGTCTCTCCCTCTCTCTCTCCCTCCCTGTCTCTCCCTCTCTCTCTGTCTCTTTATATCTCTCTCCGTCTCTTCATATCTCTCTCCCTCCCTCCCTCTCTCTCTCTCTGTCTCTCCCTCTCTCTCTCCCTCCCTCTGTCTCTCCCTCTCTCTCTGTCTTCATCTCTCTTTGTCTCTTTGTTTCTTTCTTACTCTCTCTCCCCTCTATCTTTTCATCTGTCTCTCTCTGTCTCTTTATATTTACCCCTCCCTCCCTCTCTATCTCTCCCTCTCTCTCTCTCTTTATATCTCTCTCCCTGTCTCTCCCTATCTCTCATCATGGCCCCATTCCTGGTTGCCATGAGGTGACCAGGTGTCCAGTGCCGTGTGTCCCCACCGTGAGGTGCAATGGCACCGCAGGCTAGAAAGCAGCAGGGTCGGGTGGCTATGGAGGGAACCTGGGAAACCATGGCCAGACTAAAGCTTTCTTCCTTTTAAGAGAATGTTCTCGGTCTTGTGTCACAGTGTTGGAATGCAGATAACAGTGCGGTACTAGACGAGGCAAGCTCGTTCAGACAAAGTAGGACAGAAGTTGCTCGGGGTAAGGGCAAAGGGGACCGAGGGGTTGCTGCCCGCGTCCCAGGGTTCTGCTTAGAAGGACAATGACGTTCTGGAAATCGCTAGTGGTCATGCTTGTGCAACACGGTGAACAGTTAGTGCCATTGCAAAGTAGGCTGTAAAAGGGTAAAGGGACAATTTGATGTTACACACGTTTTGCCACAATTAAAAATTTTCAAAAAACAGCAGCAAGGGCTGGAGCGGTGGCTCAGTGGTTAAGGTGCTCGCCTGGCGTGCGCAAGGACCCAAGTTCCAATCCCAGAACCACGTCCGCAATGAAGCAACTAAAACCACATGAAAAACTAAGTAAAACTGATTCTTTCTCTCTCTCTCTCTCTGTCTCTCTCTCTCTCTCTCACACACACACACACACACACTCTGTCCCTTTCTCTCTCTCTCTCTTTTTTTTTAAAGAAAGAGGGGACAGTGAGAGAGAGAGAGAGACAGAGAGAATCAATTTTTATTTAGCTTTTCACATGGCTTTCCACATTCACATTGAATTTGGGTCCAAACTTTAACACAGGAAGAAAAGAAAAAACTTGATTGTAGTAAAATTTGTTACTGGCTAACCACTAACAGAGAGTCTATTTACTAAAGCTAAACATACAACATTTGACTCCAAAGTGACACACTCTTACACACCAAAAAAATCACAATGGTAGAAATAACAGTTCATAAAAATTGGAACAAAGCATCCCCAGTAAGGGAAGAGAGAATAAAATTGGATATAGAGAATCAAGTTAGATAGCCGGGCGTGGTGGCACATGCCTGTACTAACAGTGATTCAGGAGGCTGAGGCAGGAGAGGCAGGTCTGAAGCCAGCCTCAGGAACTTAGCCAGGCCCTGAGCAGTATAGTGAGACCCTGTCTCAAAACAAAAAATAAAAAAGGGCTGAGGGTGTGGCTCAGTGGTTAAGTGCCTCTGGGTTCAATCCCTAATACCCTCCCCTTGGGGGAAAAAAACAGGGAAAATGAAATAACAAACTATTACATATTTTATGAGGAACTAAAAGAGTTTGAAAGATCCCAACAGAAAGAAAATGATAAATGTTGGGGCTGGAGCAGTGGCTCGGTGGTTGGATCCTTTGTCCAGCATGCGCAAGGATGCAGGTTCAAATTCCAACCACGTACACAACAAAGTGTCACAGCAACAAAAGCCACATGAAAAACTAAGTAAAACTGATTCTCTTTTTCTCTCTCTCACTGACCCTATCTCTTTCAAAAAGAAAAAAAAAAGAAATTCTTAAAAAAAATAACAAATGTTTAAGGAAATGAAATGCTAATTACCCTGACTTGCTCATTACACATTATATAAATGTATCAAATTGTCATAGTGTATCCCATAAATATGTACAATTATATGTGTCAATTTGATTTTTTTTTTTTTTTTTGGTACCTGGGATTGATCCCAGGGGTGCTTAACCACTGAGCCACACCCCCAGCCCTTTTAATTTTTTATTTTGAGAAATGGTCATGCTAAGCTGCTTAGGGCTTTGCTAAATTGAAGAGGCTGGCTTAGAACTTGCAATCCTCCTGCCTCAGCCTCCCAAGCCACCAGGATTACAGGCATGCACCACCAGTTTAATTTTTTTAAAGTAATGATTTTAGAAAAAGTTAAATTAGTAAAAATGGACCACTGTTGCCCCATTATAAGAGCTTAATAAAATACAAAGACACCAAACTTTTTTAAAAAGATCAATCAATGGGGGCTGAAGCGGTGGCTTAGGAGTTGGAGCATTTGTCTGGCGTGTGCAATGACCCGGGTTCAAACCTCAGTATCATATACACAACTAAGTGTAGAAGATACAAAGGCCAGATGGAAAAATAAATGAAATTGATTCTCTCTCTCTCTCTCTCTCTCTCTCTTTAAAAAAAAGATCAATTAAAATGCATTAAATGTTTACTATATAAACCTTGCATGGAGAAAATGCTCATTTAAAAAAATGACTTCTGGAGCTGGAGTGGTGGCTCAGCAGTTATAGTGCTTGCCTGGCATACACAAGCATATGGGTTCGAACCCCAGCACCATGTACACAATGCAGTATTGGAGCAATGAACGCCACATGAAAAACCAAAAAAATTGATTATTCTCTCTTTCTCTCTCTCTCTCTGTCCCTCTGTCTCTTTATAAAAAAAATGAGTTCTATAAACAAGCTGGGCTCACTGGCAGTAACCTATATAGCCCAAGGTATTAAGGAGGCTGAGGCAGGAGGATCACTTGAGCCCAGGAACTCCAGGCCAGCCTGGGCAATGTACAAGACCCCATCTTTTGTGGTGCTTGAGATAGAAAACATGGCTGCTTGCCTAGCATGTATTCCATCATTGAGCTACATCCTCAATCCCAACCCTACCCCTCTCTGCAAAATGACTTCTATCAATGAAAAATGAAACTTGAAATTTTTTCAAAATGGTTTCACTGCATTGAATAGAAAAATTATCCAGGAATCTAATGGGCTGCATACAATTTATGATTGAAAAATTTTTTCCAACAGAAACTTGTTGAACTTTTTTCCCACTCATGCTTATCAAAATTAAACCAAAGTGCCCTCAGGATAAAACCATCCTGTGAGTGAGAAGAGGGTCAAATGCCCTGTGCCTCCTCCTTATGTTGGGTTTTATTTCCCATATGCCAGCTGCCACTTATCTCCCAAGCAAGGGCCTGGACACTCACTGGCCATGACCCCTACACCCCACCCAGAAGTGAGCCTTTGCAGGCCTCTCCATCTTCCATGTCCCGGTTAAGACCAGAGGTTCCAGGCTTTTTTCTTTTTCCTGTGAAATTGTGGCTCAAACCAAACTCTTCTTTCCTGGGGTATCACTTCTGATATAGTACTGGTGGCCCTCATGATAGCTCCTCAGATGCTCACACTGAGCTACCCCTGGAGCCAGCTCAGGAATTGTCCTCTTGCTGCTTATTGGCCCCCACCACATCCTAGCCTCATTCTTGCCCTCCTGACTTAATACCACAGCATCACTAACCTGTCCACTCAGGAATCAGGACAATGCTTGGTACTCTGCAATGGAAGCCCAAGACTTAAGCTGACTTTAACAGGAGGCAGATAGATTTTTTTTTAACGGAGGAAGGGGATATGGGAATGTAGAGGGGAGGAGGAATGCATTATAATTTATTTTTACCATTGGAGTTTTTAGAAATGTTTTGGGGCTTTTCTTAAGAGCTCCAGAATTTTAATAGGTACAAAATAGATAGGAAGAGGGAGGGAAAGTTTATGGAGGCAGAGAACTGGGGCCAAGAATGCAAGTGGATATCAGACCTTTTTGCTCTCAAGACCAGATAGACCCCTGACTATACAGAAGATCGAGATCTCAGACACCAGAAGGTCCCTACACACCCCACCCTGGATAGAGGCCTTTGGTTCCCCTTTCTGTCTCCTGATGAGCAGCTCCCCTTCTTAACTTATAATGTCACCCTCTCTTCTATGACACAGTCCTCCTCTGCCCCACCCTGAGTCTGGGATGGAAACATGTCCATTTTGCTAAGTCTTGCCCTCTGTCAGTAACTATCCCTACATGGTCCCTCCCCCACCCCTCCCTTCTCTGCCAAAAGAATCATGGGCCTTTTCATCAAACGTTTACAAGCAGTTCCTAGATGCAGGACCCGGGGGGGACCAGACCTAGATTCTGCCTCCACCCTGAGATTTGGGAGCTATCAGTCTGGGAGGGTGGGGAATGGGAGGATCGTGTAAATAGGGATCAACACCGACTGGAACTTTGATGGAGGAACTCGGTGCACATCGTGAGCTTTGGAGAAGATATTTACTTCGGCCTGGACTAGTGCAGGGGTCGGGCATGACTCTTGCATGCAATCCTCCCCAAACCAACCGCCCCACCCACACCACAGTACCGGGCTCAGAAATTGCACTTACGGCAAAGCCCCTTCTGAAACCCAATTCCTGAGCCCAGCCCTTGTCTGAGCCCGCCCCATCGTTGGTTTAGGACACGCCCATCTCTTAGCCCCGCCCCCATTTCATTCAACTCAGGCCTCAAGCCCCACTACCCAAGACGCCAATCTCACTACAGTCTCACGATCCCATTGGTCAGAGCGCGTCCCTTCCCCGCCTTCCTTCAGTATCATTGGCTCCCTAGAAGTCAATCTTCATAGCACCCCAAACAGTTGCCAGGGCCGAGGTTTGAGGGGTAGATAATAATGGACATCACAGGACGTCTCGTTATTGGGCAGAAAGCTCTGCTCTGGGCGGGGCTTAGTGCCTAACGCTTGGCCGCCTCTGCCCAGAGCTCCTCAGGGCCGCAGCCTTCCCTCAGAGACACACCCCTCGCACTCTCTATTGGCCCCTCCGGATGTTGATCAACTGGATTCCTCGTCTCAATAGGCAAAAACACTCGTCCTTCACCGCTCCCCTTATTTCAATTCGCTTCTCTCCTCAGAGGCGGCAACCTTGTGACCGTAGCCAAGGCCCTCCTCACGGAATGGCCTCGGATTGGTCAGACACCCCGTCACTCCTGGACAGTGGGTGGAGCCATAATATCTGGGGGCGGTGAATTGGCTGACTGGGCTTCAGGGGCGGGGCAGCGGCTCCTGTCAGCGGGTGAAATGGCAGCGGCGGAGCCGGCGGCGGCCGCGGTCCCGGGGGGCGGCTGAGGGGGCCGGGCCGGGGCGAGCAGCGCGACGGGGATCCGGCGGCGCGGCCCGGGACGGCGAGGCTCGGCACGGCGATGGCGGCGCGCTCGGCGCAGGTAGGGCGGCGCGGCCCGGGCCTCCCAGGCGCCTATTCAGGCCGGCGGCTCCAGCTGCGGCCCGCGGGGGCCGGGCAGGACCACTAGGACCGCCTCGCCCGGGAACCGGCGCTGGGAAGCTCGGCATTCCCAGCCCCCGACCCCCGCCCTCCCCCGTTCCGGATCCCTCCGGATCCCGCCCCACGAACCCCTACAGGATGCCCCATCCCCCACTCCGCAGACCCGCCCCCCGCCCGCGCCCCGCGAGCCCGGGACCCCCGCCCTCGCTTCGCCAGCTCCTCAGGACCGCTCCCGTCTGCACAGCGCCTGCGGTGGGCATCCTGTCTTCCGCCTGGCCTGCCGGCTCCGCTCCCCAGGAGACCAGCCTCAGGGCCCTACCCATTCCTTCTGATTGATCCTACAGACGCCCTGCTTCCCCTGAATTGGGCTTCCTACCCCTTCTCACAGGCCTCAGGTCAACCTGCTGGCCCAGCTCCTCCACCAAGCCACCTGTGCCCAAGGGCACCCCTACAATCCCTCCTGAGGGTCCTCCCAGCACTCTGGTAGCTCCACACGCTGCAACTGATCTTGACCGGGCTGTATCCCAGCTTCCTGAAAAATCCATCCTCATCTCATGCTCATGATGTCCCAACAGATGTCTTGAACCAGTCCCTCTCCCCACCCATAGACACGCCCTCTCCACCCTTCTTTCTGAGAGCCCCAAACACAGTCACTTGGCTTCCCCAGCACACATAGAGAAACTTATGAGCTCCAACACAGACCCAGGTATTTGGTGACATACATGGGACTGCTCAGCACTTCTGCACACCTCTTATCCCTCTAGCCCAGGCCCTCCCAGAACCCCCAGCAGCTCATTCAGCTCAGGCAGACTCAGGAGACTGTGAGGTGACTTCCTGCCCCTCTACCTCAGCCTCCTTGAACCAGCACCCACTCTGGGGTTCCAGAGGTTGCCAGGGTCCCAGAGTCTCCCAAAACCCTTGAGAGCACAAGCCTCAGGCCTCTTCCTCCTATCGCTCTCCCTCAGCTTTTCCCTTTTCCAGAGGAAAAGAGGACTCTCTCCTATACCAAACTGTCCCAAAAGGTACCACTGCCCACCCCCAGTGGAGAGGGAGGGGGGTTCCAACTGCTTCTGGCCCTGATCCTGAAGTCTGACCACACAGATAGAACCAGCTTCCTGACCCCATTGTGCCTGCTGACCTCAAATGGCAGAGCCAGCAGGGCCATCCAGGCCACTCATCAGGGCTGGCCCAACAGCCCTCATGACTTCTTTCACCCACCACCAATGTGCTTGACCAGAATAGAGCAGCTTCCTGATACCCTGGCATTTGGGATCTGCTGGGGCTGGGTCGGGACCTGCCAGAAGCAGAAAGCTCTTTGTGAAGGAATATTTTTCAGAAGGGAAAAATGTGCTGAAGAGGCTGGGGTGGAGCATGAGGGAGAGCTCTATGTGGGTTTTCTCTGCTGCAGTTGAGTGAGCGCTCCCTGTGTTCCTGCCTCTTTCCAGGTTGTATTGGCTCTTCCCACCTGCCTGCTGCCCCACAGCTCTTACTTACCCTGGGGTCCCACCTGTGGGTTCCCCTGGGCTTCTGCGGTTGACTGCGGGTGGTTTGGAAGGAATCACAGGTGGCTTGGCCCTGGCACAAGGAATGAGGCAAGACAGGAGAGCAGATCACAGAACTGGCAAGATGCTGTGGTTTAGGACTACAGGGTGTTAGAAGGAATCCAGATCAATCCAGCCCCAGCACAGCCTGGTCACCATGTGTTTGGGATCCTCCTAACCACATCAGCATGCCCAGAAGGCCCCTCTCCACCAGCCTTCATATGGATATTCACAAGCAGATTCTGGACAGCCTTGGGCAAAGCTCATCTTGGCTCAGAGACTCAACTTCCCCACCTGGAAAATGGGGAGTTAAGCCCTTAGAACAGGATTTTGTACTGCAGGGGAACCAGGGAGATTAGTATGTGGCCCTGAATATTCCCAGGGTGTTTTGTGGAAGGGGACAGTAGGGTCTAGGAGGATAGTCACCTCCTTATGGGTGTTAGAATCCCATGCCTCCCTGATCCCTGGCCTCACTGGATAATGGCCATCTCTCTAGGGCCATGCTACATTCCAGGGAGCATTTCAAATAGGGGGTGGAAGGATGAAGATGAGAGATGATCAGCTGTGGGATTTGTGACCATGCAGAGACCCCAGGGAGGGCTGAGCGTAGTGGGGTGGAGATAGGGGGCTGCTGGCTAGTCATCTGATGTCCCAGGTACACCCCTGACCTTGGGTAGGAAGAGATTTGTCCTCTCCACTTACTGAAGGATGAAAAGACACTTGAAGGTCGCATGGCACCTGGAAAACAAACTCCAAGGCTTCCCCAGGATGGGACTTAGTGCAAATGCAGTAGGGTAGGAAGGCTTCCCAGGACAGACCATGAACTCCAGAAGGCTCCCAGAGAGGGCCTGTGAGCCTCCTCAAGTCAGCTTTACCCTAGCCTGGGGGCATGGATCTGTGTCTTTGTCTGTGCTTAGATTGGATGAGGAAGGATGGAAGACAAGGAAGAGCATATGTTTCAATTTCTTCTTGTGGAGTGTAGATGACGGTTGTTACGGGTGAAGCCCTGCACCCGTCCAAGGAATTGAATCAGATGCTGGGATACAAAGGAGTGTAAAATGTGGCCCCTGGCCTACATCTGAAGCCATTCTAGCCAGCGTGAGAGCTGAAACCAGAAACGTATGTTGATCGAGCCTGTGCCATGTGCTTGGCCCTGTGCCAAGCATCATTTACATATTATCTCATTTAATCCTCTAAACGGCCGGAGGAGCCAGGATTCCAGTGGGTGCCCTTGCCATCACATCCTACTGCTGTGGTAAGAAGGCATGAGACAGAATTATGCACAGTGTGCTGCTGCAAGCGCCCAGAAAAAAGGCCTGGCATGCCCCTGGAGCATTGGGGAAGGCGCGGCAGTGGTGACGTATGGATGCAGTCACCAGGCAGGCCTGGTGGGGAAGGGTGTTCCGAGCAACAGAAGTGCTTGGACAGAAGCCCAGGAGGCAGGAGCCAGCATGGTTCATTCAGAGATGTGTGACTTCCTCCGTGCCTTGTTGGATGGGCTTCATCTGCTAGGCCTGGGTGTCACAAATGCAATGCGTGCAATGGGCACACACTGTGTGGCACCCCTGGCAAAAGGGACCCATGGTTGGAAGAACTTAGAGAAGGCAGCAAACCCTGCTTCCTTGGGGCAGGTCCATAGCACACTCTGGAAACTGAACACAGGCAGCAGGAGGGAGCTTAGTCAGAACTAACTTGATTCCCCAGGTTGGGGAAGGCATCCGTCCCTTGGAAGGGGGTTTTGGAAGGCACCTTTGGCACAATTCACTTGCTCTTTAGTTCCATTTCTCAGCATACTGCGATGTGCTTGTGAGATCATTTCTCTGCGATTCGTTTCCCACGGGACTCCCAAGAGGGCAGGGTGCCTATCTGTTTTTTCATGGTTGAGTCCCGGGCTAGTACAAGGCAGGTAGGGGGTTCTCAGAAAAGACTTGTTTGGTTTTAGGAGTTAATGGGCTTCCCCCCTCAACTGCTTCTGAGAGAGAAAAGAGGGCTCTTGAGGGCTCCTAAAAGCGGGTGGCCTACCTCACCCTTCCCTCTGGCCCACCCAGTGAGCATCCTCAGGTGCCACTGGTAACAAAAAAAAAAAGAAAGAAAGAAAAAAGAAAAATTCCATCTTGGCTTCGAAGAACTAAGTACCTTTGCAGGATGCCACTTCTCTTACTCACCTGCTCCAGGAAGACCTGATGAGAGCTTTGATTTTCTTCCTTTGTCTTTCTTGGGGGTACTGAAGTGTAGAGAAAAGAGAGATTTGCTCAAAATGAACCTTGTATAGGAGGAGAAAATAAACTGAGGATGAGGATACAGGGTAGTCTCCCTCTCTCTCTCTCTCTCTCTCTCTCTATATATATATATATATATATATATTTTGTTTTTTTTCTTTTTTTTTTAGGTCAGAGAGGATTCCACAGGTCACAATGGTCCACCTCTCAGGTTTAGCCTGCAGGTTTGCACTGCTGCTGCTACTGTTATTATCAATAATAATGATTGCAGTGTTACTGTATTTAATCTTTAAACAGGGTCACCACATAAGGGGCAGGTCTGCCAAGCAGGGGAGGGTTATTTATTCATTTTGCAAACATTGGATGTCTGAAGATACACTAGACTCTGGATCCCAAAACGGATTAAATGGTCCCTGTTCTCATGGAACTTTTCATCCAGCAGGGAACAAAAAAATCATGTGCCATACCCTGTCCTAAACACAAAACAGGTTGAGGCTTGTTTATTCTACCAGCAAAACTTGTGAGGTAGGGGCTATCATTACCCCTATTTGCAGATTTTTGAAACTCAGGCAAAGTACTTGGCACCCAAGATCACAAAGCTGTTAGAGAAGGTTGGATCCTGGCTGCTCGCTCTGAAGGCCTCATGTAAGGCCAAGAGATCTGAGGTCTCTATCCACAGTGCAAGGGCCAGGATGTATAAATTCTCGAGCAGCAGAGAGAAGCAGCTAGGACTGGGGATGAGAGCAGGGCAGGCAGGGACCTCTGAATTCTAACTATCATCCTTATTATCCCAGGGGTCATCGCCCATCAGCAGTTCACCCCTAGAACACTGGACCAGGCCGTTTCCCGGGCATTGGAGCCAGCCAGGGCGTGTGGTCTGCTGGTCAGGCTGGGCAAACTGGGATCACGTGGCTTCTCTCAAGGCTACAGATACAGAATTGAGCCTGTGTCCCCAGTGACCATTGAAGGAGAAGGATCGGAATGAGAGGGAGGGAAAGAAGGGGGCCAAAACTGAACGGGAATTTGAGGCCTTTATTCCGCCTCTGGAAACGCCAGACGCTTTGTGAAAGATGGCTCACGCACACTTGCCTGCACTCCCTGTTGAAAAATAATGACTGTGGCTTTCTAAGTGCCCCCTGCACTCCATGCTTTACGTGTATAATTTCTAAAATAAAAGCATGGAGACGGTGGCGGCATGGTGGGTGGGTTCAGGACAAAGGCTCTGGAGTGCGCAGCCCAACTTGCAGTCCCTCCTTCCCCTGCGGCCTAGTCAGGGTACCAGCGAGTGGCCCTCTGCTCAGGTGGCGCTTCTCACACATCATTTTACCATCTACACTGGCATATATATTTTTTATTGTTATTTTATCTTTGGGATGGGGTGTGGCGGTGCATTTGCCCAGCATGTATAAGGTCCTGGGTTTGAGCCCCAGCACTACCAAAAAAAAACCTGTTTTGAAAAATGGAGTTGATTGAATACAGTCTTAGGTCTGCAAAAAAAAGCGTTCCCATAAACCCCATACCCAGTATCCCCTGTTATTGATGTCTTCTATTAATATGATACATTTGTTATAGTTAATGGACTAATTTGATACATAATTATTCATCAAAGTCCATACCTTATAGGTTTCCTCAGTTTTCCTCTAATACCCTTTTTCTATCCCAGGGTCCAGATGATATTTAGTAATCAGGTCTCCTTAGGCTTCTCTGGGCTGAGACAGTTTCTCAGACTTTCCTTGTTTTTGATGACCTTGACAGTTTGGAGGAGGACTGGTCAGTATTTTGTAGAATGTCCCCTAATCTGGGTCTATCTGTTGTTTCTCTCATGGCAGTGGGGTGATGTGTTTGGGGGAGGAAGAGCTCCAAGGTGAATGTCCTTCCCATGCATCCTATCAAGGGCACATGATGTCCTCATGACTGATCACTGTTGACCTTGGTCACCTGGCTGAGCAGCACAGAAATTTTTGCCTTTATTTGTTCAACAGATGTTGACCAAGTACCTACTGAATGCTAAAGTGTGCATTAGGATCTTGGAGTAGAAAATTGAGATACGTCATTGTCCTCAAAATGTTCATGACCCCACAGGGTAGGAAGACAGGCATAGAACTCATTGCCAAAGAGCATGTGTTGGACTGGGGTGGGGTGGGGGTAGATGCTTACCAGGAGAGAGAAGAGAAGTGAAGCAGGACACTGGAGGCAGCAAGTTGACAGGTAAGCATGCTTGAACCAGGTCTTGAGAAATACCTTTCCCCTCAGAGGGAGCAAGAGTGTGCAAAAGCAGGAGAAGCACACCAGAGCGCCCAGAGATGGAGCTTGGTGGGGCAGGGCTGCAGGAGGAGGCAGGTTGGGAAGGTCATGCCCATACAGAGACATCCGGGTTCCACCTTGCCATTAGGGAGCCTCTGAAGGGTTGGGGCAAGTGAGTAACACAGCCTAGTACCGTTTTTCAGCATGGCCCTGGTGGTCCCTGTGGACAGAGCACTAGACAGGACAGATCACTGCGAGTAGTATTTCCCAGACCCAGATCCAGGAGGTGGGTGGGAGGCAGCCTTAAGACAGGGCTTCCAGCTGGGCATGTTGGCACACGCCTGTAATCCCAGCTACTTGACTCATGAGGCTGAGGCAGGAGGATCACAAGTTCAACTTAGTGAGGCCCTAAGCAACTTAGCAAGACCCTACTTCAAAAGAAAATATAAAAAGGTCTGGCATTTGGCTTGGTGGTTAAATGCACCTGGGTTCAATCCTCTGTACTAGGTAGGAAGAAAAGAGAGAGCGCTTCCACTGTGGGGCTAGCTAGATAAGAGAGGCCAGCGGGGAGGGGAGTAAGATCCAGTGTTGTGTGTGTGTGTGTATATATATATATATTTATATATAATGAGGGAGAGAGAGAGAGAGAGAGTCAATTTTAATTATTTTTTCATCTGGCCTTTGTTTCTCCGACACTTATATGTATATGTGGTGCTGGGGTTTGAAGCTGGGTCCTTGAGTGTACCAGACAAGTGCTCTAACTGCTGAGCCACCCCTCTAGCCCCCCAGTGTTGCTTTTGACTAAACTCTGCAACATGGCAGAGAAGGAGGGGAACACCCAGTCTCAGCCTGGTGGGTGGTGGGCAGAGGGCAGCAGTGCTGCCCAGCTGGAAGGAGGAGGCAGCTTTCCTTTCCTCAGGAATGTTGAGTTCAAAGAGCATGTCCCTGTGGGGGACCCAGAGGCTCTTTCTAAAACGCAAACCCAGCAGGTTCCTGCCACAGCTCTTAGGCCATACAGGGAAGGCCCTGGTGTCCCCACAGAATTTTCCAGCCTCTTCTGGAGGCATCGCACTTTGCTTTCACCCTGTGGGACCTCTGCCAGCCTACTTCATCCTTTATCTTTTTAATTGAAGTATAATTCACGTCATAAAAGCTATACCCTTTAAGTGTATAACTGGGAGGTCTTCAGGTCTTCACAGAGTTGTACAACCATCATCATTATGTAGTTCTAGAACATTTCCATCATCCCAAAGGAAAGCCTCATACCCACTAAGAAGTCCCTCCCCTTTCCCTTCTCTCCAGTCTCTTGCAAGTACCAATTGACTTTTTATCTCTCTGGATTTGCTTATTCTGGGTATTTTATTTGCGTAGAAGCATACAATTTATGGCCTTTTTGTGTCTGGATTCTTTTGCTAAGTATGTCTTTAAGGTTCTTCCATGTTCTAGCATGTGTCAGCGCTCCATTTTCATGGCTGAATAATATTCCATTGTATGGATGGACCACATTTTGTTGGTGTATTCATCCACTGAGGGACATTTGGGTTGTATACAATTTTTGGCTTTTGTGATAGTGCTGCTATGAACATTTATGTACAAGTTGCATGGACAGATTTTTTTCCATTGTCTTAGGTAGATCACTAGGCAGGGAATTGCTGGATTATATGGAAATTCCGTTTAAATGTTTGAGGGTCTGCTTGACTGCTTTCCATCCTACCATACCTTGAACATTTATCTCAATATGTGATAGAAAGTTGGGGTGATTATTTCTTTCCTTTTTGGGGGGTGAGCCCAGGGGGTACCACCGCACCTGGCTTGGGTGATTATTTCTTTTTCTTTATTTTTTTTTTTTAAGAGAGAGGGACAGTGAGAGAGACAGAGAAACAGAGAAACAACTTTATTTAGTTTTTCACATGGCCTTAGTTGCTCAATACTCAGTTGTGTACGTGGTGCTGGGGTTCGAACTCACGTCCTCGTGCTTGCCAGGCAAGCGCCAAAACTGCTGAGCCACCGCTCCAGCCAGGGTGATTATTTCTTGATCTCTTCCCTCTGGACACTCAAGGAAGGCAAGGGTGATTCTCGCTCTGGTGAGGAAAATGCAGAAACAGGAAAGGGGGATCTGATGGAACTTTTAGGGGGCTGTTGACAATCTTGGAGGGTGCTTAGTGGAAAGGAAAAACTGGAGATGAGGGGTTCACAATTGCAGACATATGTTTAGTCATTTAAGCCCCATGAGTGCGATCCCCAAGGGCCTTAAGGGACAGTGCCCAGGCAGGAACTGTGGAGGAAGAGGTGCCACTTGGGAGCCTGAGAAACCCTGGCCAGAGGGGTGGGAGGAGAAGCAGGAGCCCTGAGTCATTAGCCCTGTAGGAGAGTGACCTCTGGAAGGAGTGGAACCAGCAGCATCCACACGCCCTGGAGTGGGAGGGTTGAAGGTTCCTCCTGGCTGGACTTCTCTGTCCACCCCTCTGCCCTGGCTGGGCCGTGGAAGCCACGGGCTGCACTCTGGAAATGTGGCAGGTGGTGATGCTGCAGGGACAGGCTGGGAGGCCCCCTGCCCACTCTGCACCTGAGACCCCCTGTTCAGATAGCTGAAGTGACAGAGGTGAAGTTTTGGAGTTAAGGGCATCATGGAGACTATAGGACCCACACTCAGAGGTGGGCGGGCAGGTGTTAGTGTCCAGCAAGGGGGAATGGCTTCAGGTCCTGTAGAGATGCCTCATGCTCCTGCTCCACTCCATGTCCCCTGCCTGCTGCGTACTAGGCCTCAGATCGCTGTCGGTTAGTGCCAGAGCAAGTGCTTGAACCCATGAGCGTCAGGGCACTGTGGAGAGGCCAGCAAGGCCACCCCTACGGCCAGGACAGCAGCCAGACCTACCCAGCTCCCAGGTCTGGATGGTGTGGGAAGTGTGTGTGAGAGGTGGTGGGGTGAGAGTGCATGCACGTGTGTGTAAGACTGTGAGTGTGTGGGTGTGTATGAAGTGTGAATGTGCATGAGCCCGTCCATACCTGAGAGCGTGTGCGTGTGCATGTGAGGGGGTGAACGGCATGTATGCCTGAGTGTGAGAGAGTGTGTGAGTAGATGTGTCTGCTAGTACGCACGTGTGTGTGTGAGGGTTTGTGGGTGTGAATGAGTACGCGTGTGAGTGTGGGTGGTGTCAGCGTGTGTGTGTGTGCACAGCTTCAGGAGGATGGTTTCCGGGGCTGGGTAGTGTCTAAAGAGTCTGAGGATGAGTCAAGAAAAAGTTCCAGAGACTCAGAAGGCTCCCGCCTCTCGGACTGTAAATTCCATCCCTGTGTACTTAACACATTTGCTTTCCTATATGAAATACACGTTCATATGTGATAAACAGCTGAACAAATTCAGCTAGTAGGTGGCCCCTGGGCTTTGGGGGTTTTTATCAGAAACCCAGAGCTGAACCATTTCTCTGGCTCCCTGGGGGAGAGAAGGTGGGGCCAACATGTCTGAGTGGGGGTGCCCTCTGCTCAGCAGAGAAAGTGCTCCCAGACACCACCAGGCACCACTCTAGCCACATGTGCTCTTTCTCTGAGGTCTCACTGCTCCCCAAATCCAGGAGTGGTTCTGAGGCCCTTGCCCCCACCCCCTCGTCCCCATCCTCCCAGGTCTGATGCTGCCTTCCTGTCTCTTCCTGCCTAGAAAGATCCTTCTGCCCAGAACTTCTCACTTCTTGTCCACAGCTCTAAGCTCCCACCACCACCCCCACAGACTTTGACTCTGCAGGAGGCGTCAGAGCAGCCCCACTGCCCCTCTCTCAGGAATGATTAACTCCTCGCTAGGCGGTTTAGGGTGGCTTGGTCTTTGGGCAATGGGAGGGCTCCTCCACTTACCAAAATCCAGAAGCCTTGGCATCCAACAGACTAGAGGAGCTCTCAGGGCAGGAGTTGGAATGGGTAGCCCTGGGGGGCTGCAGCTCTGTGGAGAGAAGATTCTGGGCTCCCTATAAACTGAAAAGGAAATGATGCATCACACCCCAAGATAGGGCAACATGCGGGAGGGTGGAAACAGGTGTGTGCTGATGTCCAGCCACACCACAGTCCCCTCAGCTGTCCAGTGACCTGAGGATGGCCAGCAGGTGTAAAGTGGTCTCTCATCCTGTCACTGCCCCACAGCTGCCCAGGGACCCAGTGGGGCCCCCTCTGTGGCCTAGCTGTCAGAGCCTGGTCAGGTGACGTTCAGGACGGAGCATACAGGAAGGTGGGCTGGCATGAAGCTGTCATGCAGCGCAGTGAGGCTGAAGCAGAGATTTTATCCTGCCTCTACCCCGCTGGCACCCTCGTCTTCTCAGACCCTGGGCGCTGGCCTGGGCTCATCAGGAAGAAACACAATTGGCCAGAAGGAACAGCATCCCAGCCTCTGCCCCCCACACCAGGGCCACTTCTGACTCCGGGACTCTCCATCAGGAGATGCGAACTCCACCAGCAGCCCCCACACAGTCTATGTAGAACCTGACCCCAGCCCCAAGATGGGTGACACCGACCAACATTTACGGGGTGAACACTCAGTGTCAGGCATTGTTTTGTTTTTATTTTTGTACCAGGGATTGAATGGATTGAACCCAGGGACCGCTGAGCCACATCCCCAGCCCCTTTTTATTTTTAATTTTGAGACAGAATCTCGCTAAGTTGCTTAGGGCCTCACTAAATTGCTGAGGTTGGCTTTGAACTTGTGATCCTCCTGCCTCAGCCTCCCAACCCACTGGGATTACAGGTGTGCACCACCATGCCTGTCACAGTTGTAACATATCATGTGCCATAGCCTGTTCAGTTTTCACAGACACCCTCTGAGATAGGTCTTGTAGGATCTCAGTCTTTGCAGACCAGAGAAGTGGAATGACTGGCCTAAGGTCACACAGCTGGTTGAGGAGAACTCCAACTTCAGACACAGGTCCATTTGAACCCAGGGCCTTTGTGTTCGACACAGTGATAATTTGCCTCCCGCCAGATTGGCCAAAGGTGAAAGGCCAGTGTCCTTGAAGTCTCAAGCAGACCACCTCAGGAAAATGGCAGGCCAAGATCAGGATACCCATTACAGTGGTAGCTCTGGCTGCGTGGCTGCCAGGGCACAGATTCCCAGCACTTTGACACATCACTGGCTTCCTAGCCCAAGGGAGTCAACTCTTCCGGCCATCAGCAGCGCCAGACAATTAACAGAGGAGAGTAATGCTCTGGCTGTGCCAGCAGCCCACTTCGGCTGATGAGATGGGCAAGGTCAGATGCTGATGCAGGCTCCCAGGGCAGGCACAGCAGGGGACAGAGACCACACTGTCAAGAAGGGCTGCCCAAACAGGACTTCTGCACCCCAAGTTCCCTGCAGGGTGCTTAGGACCTCAAACGATAGGAAGCCTCTGCTGTAGACTCAGGGTATGAAATCGAGCCTTGGCTTCATGCCTAGCGTCAGCGGGCAGCTCTGGTCCAGCAGGGATCCCTGTAGCCAGAGTCTGAAAGAGAAGGAATCAACATGGCCATCAGCTGGGCTGGGGCACCCAGAGACCAGGGATGTACCAAGTGGCAGACCGGAAGTGAGAAGCCTGAGCACCCTGAGGGTGAGCAGGCAGGCTTCCCTAGCCCAGGGCCATGAGGGGAGGGGGACATCCTCCCAAAGCCGACCACATGCATCTTCGGCCCCCAGACAGAGCTGTGACGTGGCCCCATTCTCAGCTGCTGAACCTGCCCACCATGGCGAGCCCCACTCTGAGCCCCGACTCTTCGTCCCAGGAGGCCCTGTCAGCCCCCACTTGCTCGCCCACCTCCGACTCTGAGAACCTCAGCCCGGATGAGCTGGAGCTGCTAGCCAAGCTTGAAGAACAGAACCGGTGAGCGGGGGCTTCGAGGTCAGGGCTGGGCCTCGGGGTGCAACTTGGGTTCCTGGCAGAAGTTCCTGTAGCGCCTTCACATTCAGAGCTGGGCCCACGCTGCACAAGGTAATAGCTGCTCCCAGACACTAGCCAAAGGGTAACTCCTGTCATCCTCCCAACTGAACAGATGACACCCAGGTTCCAAGAGCTCAAATGAGGCTGGCCGCCTGACCCCACCATTTTTAGAGAGATTAAAGCCCTACGCCCCTTCCCTGTCTTGGAGCATAAGGGTTTTAGGGGGCAGTTTATGAGTGTGTGATGCAGGAAATGGAAGCCAGGGTTTCACACCTGCTGGGCAAGCGCTTGGCCGCTATGGCCCCAGCCCGAATGTCAGCTTTATCATTGCTCAGGTGTGGTGGTCAGGACCCAGTGCCACTGAAAGGATACTCCCACAGTTCCCAAGCAGAGGGGGCACACCTGACCATGATGGGCCCATCAGGAGGCTGAGGGAGCGGGGTGGTGGCGAGCGCCTCTGTGGTGGTCTCCACAGGAAGGAACAGGGAGGCAGAGTAAGCAGGCATATGATTCTGCACTTCCAATCATTTCAGCAGCTTCAAAGGGATAGGGTTGTTCCTCGCTGGCTGGGGCCTGGCCCGGAAGTACTGTGGGCAGGTGAACAGAGTGAGGCTCCTGGAGGAAGAGGATGGGGTTGGGGCTCTGGATTGGTCATTTTCTATCTCCACGGACCTGGCTATCCCTGGGAAGAACCATTCCTCTCTTCTTCAAGGATGCACAAGGCCCAGCTGTCAACACATCAGAAACCTGTTAATATAATACAGTGCTGCCATAGCTGGGTATTCTCAGCTAGGTTTGCTCTCTACACCTTGCCTAGAAAGTGTAGGTCTTCCCCTGATCTGCGCCACAGCTGCTCAGCCCAGTGCGTGGCATGGAAAGGAAACATCAAATGGAAGCCTCAGGCCCAGGGCTTGAGGTTCATGGCTCAGAGAGGTTAGACCACTGGCCACAGTCGCTCAGCAAGAGCAACATGGACTGGGTCCCTGGTGTCCTCTGAGACCGCCCCCCTACGAGGAGGGGTTGGGCTCCCAAGAGACCCCAAGTCTCCAGGGAATCATTGGAGCCACCTCCTCCCTGGCCCTTCCTGCCCAGGCTCCTGGAAGCCGACTCCAAGTCCATGCGCTCCATGAATGGCTCACGGCGGAACAGTGGCTCCTCACTGGTGTCCAGCTCCTCAGCCTCCTCCAACCTGAGCCACCTGGAGGAGGACACATGGATCCTGTGGGGCCGTATTGCCAATGAGTGGGAGGAATGGCGGCGCCGGAAGGAGAAGCTGCTCAAGGTGACAGGGGGCTGGCTGGTGGCTGGGCACCTAGGCACACAGGCAGGGAGAGGGGCTGTTGTGGTCACTCAGCTACCAGGTAGTGCCAGGGGGCCCAGCCTGGGAAAAGGGGCAGAGGTAGAGATGCACAGACGGGGCATGAGGGTAGGAGAGAGTGAGGGGTGGGGCTGGGAAGCCCCAGCGATTCAGAAGGCTGCTGGCTTTCTGTGCTCAGTATCCAGGACCAGTTGGGAGAAGCCCATTAGACTCTGCACACTGCACATTGAGCGGCTCAGACAACCTCTGTGCCATGGGTGGAGGTGTGGACATGCCACACCTGAGGATCTGGACTAGGACTGAGTCCAGCCCCGCCTCCCCTTCCCGGCTCTTCTCTGTGGCAGGAGCTGATCCGCAAGGGCATCCCACACCATTTCCGGGCCATCGTGTGGCAGCTCCTATGCAGTGCCACGGACATGCCAGTCAAGAACCAGTACTCAGAGCTGCTCAAGATGTCCTCACCATGCGAGAAGCTGATCCGCAGGGACATTGCACGCACCTACCCAGAGCATGAGTTCTTCAAGGGCCAAGACAGCCTAGGCCAGGAGGTCCTCTTCAACGTCATGAAGGTGAGGCCCAGCAGGCCCCAGCCACCTGAGGAGCAGCCCACACTGGGCCCACGGTGCCAGGCTAGAGGTACTCTGCACTCACACCACATTGTTCCCTTCCAGGCATACTCCCTGGTGGACCGGGAGGTGGGCTACTGCCAGGGCAGCGCCTTCATTGTGGGCCTGCTCCTCATGCAGGTAGGTGGCCTGGGACCAGGCCCTCCCCAGGCTCCACCTCCAGGAGGTGGACACAAGCAGGGTTTTCCCTCTATCCAGTGACCTCCTAGGGTCAGAGTCTTCCTCTCCAGCTATCCCAAAACTGACATCCCCCAGACCAGGAAACCTGTGGGTGGACACAGAGCTTCAGGGCACTTGTCCTGGCTGTGTCCTTCACTGTACAGTCCAGGATAGACAGGAAAGCTGAGGGACAGCTTCCATGTGTGGACAGGGAAAGAACTCAGACTGCAGGCATAGGTCAACCAGCATGGTGGTAATGGGGCCTAGGGATTTCCTTCAGAGAAACCAGAAGGCCTAGGACAGGCAGAGGAGACAGCAGGAGTGGACAGGAGTGCATCTTAACCCAGTGGATGAGACTGTGGGCTCAGGCTGCAGCGAGACCTGGGTCAGAGCCACAGTTTCCTGCAGGGTGGCCCTCAGCAGGTGACTACAGCCTCAGATTTTCCCTCAGTGAAACAGCAGTGCCCCTGTTTACCAGTGGCTTGTGAGGAGGGTCCAGCTAGCTGGGTGTCAGTGTCCAATAAATGTAAGTGGACCAGAAACAGGCCCTGTGTGCACCAAGGCCCTGCCAAGAGCCACAGGCACACCCATGCCGCCACCTCACCCACCCTCAGAGTCCCCTGCCCAAACCCCCAGATGCCGGAGGAAGAGGCCTTCTGCGTGTTCGTGCGGCTGATGCAGGAGTACCGGTTGCGGGAGCTCTTCAAGCCCAGCATGGCCGAGCTGGGGCTGTGCATCTACCAGTTTGAATACATGCTGCAGGTGAGGAGGGCGGGCAGCCTCACCCAGGAGGCCACCTTGGCTGTCCTGGGGAGTCTCCTGCACTGAAAATTTCAAACCTGAGAAATCATGCTCAGACGTCCCAGAGTGGGGCTCCTGTCCCCATGGGGCCAAAAGCATTGCCCTGAAAGCTGCTTATGGGACAAGGAGGGACCCTCCATTCACACTGGAGGCTCCCAGGGGTGCCAAGGCACAGGGGGACACACACCCATGGGCCCCCACCTGGGTGCTCTGGGTGCAGTGGAGGAGGGAAAGTGTCGTCTGCCTGCCGCTGCTGATTACCGGGAGCTGCAGACGTCTCTGTTTATAAATAGCAGTCCCCGTAGGGCCGCTCCTGGCTGGCAGACAGAGCTGCAGTGATCACACATGCAAGTGCTCGCGCGCACTCACACACGCAAATACGCACACACGTGCGCCATACTTACACACACCACTCACTCCAGCAGGGCGCCTGTGCAATAGGTGAACACCCCACCTCTGGGGCCTGAAGGACCAGGGGTGGTAGTGTCCCAGGTAGGGGGCCAGAGCTCCCTGAGAAGCAGCCCCACTCCAGACTGAGGGACTGAGATCTCCATGACTCTGGGGTCCTTCTCCAGCCTCTGCCACTTTTCAGTCAAACTGAGGTCAAGCAAGGCATCCCCTGAGCTCTGCACACACAGCTTCATGCTGGGGTCACGGGTGGGTACAGTGCAGCAAGACACCTACCACCATGGGAGCTGTGACAGCCCCAGGGGCTGTGGGCTCCACTTCTTGCTCTCTGGATGCCCTTGGGAAGGGACCTAACCCCTTAGCCCCAGAAGCTCCCCCTGTGGTGGTCAAGAGGACCCCAGGAACTGCTGTGGGGTGAGCAGTCAGGTCAACATGTGGTAGCTTCTGCAGCTCTGGCCACCCCTGCCTGTGACCTCACCTCCTGCTACTCAAAGCTCTGGGGTGGTTTGGCCTCCCCAAAACACAGTAGCAAGGGATCACCAAGGAAGGGAACCACAGGCTGCCTGGGTCAGTCAGGAAATTTTCCTGGAAGCCAGGGCACAGAGGCCCAGCACCCCAGGGTGGGAGGGAGCCAGGTGAGGACAGCACCCACTCACCATGCCCACTGGGCCTCTCCCCCGCCGTGTAGGAACAGCTCCCGGACCTGAACACCCACTTCCGCTCACAGAGTTTCCACACATCCATGTATGCCTCATCCTGGTTCCTCACGCTCTTCCTCACCACCTTCCCCCTGCCCGTCGCCACCCGTGTCTTCGACATCTTCATGTATGAGGTGAGGGTCCTATGGGGTACTCCACCCAGGCCACTCTGCTGAAGCAAGCCACATCCTACCCTGGAAACAAACCCCAGCCAACCCTCAGACCAGGTGGAGGAAGGACCAGGGCCTGGGGAGGGGACTGAGCTCCCTATGGGGCAGGACACAAGCCTCACAACTGCAGCGGCTGCATTGCAGGGACTGGAGATCGTGTTCCGAGTGGGCCTCGCCCTGCTGCAGGTGAACCAGACAGAGCTGATGCAGCTGGACATGGAGGGCATGTCCCAGGTAGGTCAGGAGGCAGGGAGGGTAGATGTGATCACCAGGCATGGGAGGGCCAGACAGTCCAGGCTGAGTCCTGAGGTCCTGCCCTCTCCCACCTGCTTCTCAGGGGCCCAAAGCCTAATGGCAAAGTAACCCTGGCCAGGCCATGAGGTTTATCCCTGGTGTTACCCTTAGCCCTGGCCAGCCAAGGACACAGGAGCAGCCTTCTGCCCTGTCCTGCCTGCCCCAGCCTGCCCTGGGGGCCCTGCCTGCTAGGGAAGAGGCCAGCCCGCCTCTCATGCCATTTCCCCATCGTGCAGGCCCCTGCCCCCTCCCAGCATCCTCCAGCTGGTGCTTCAGGGAAGAATGCACAAAGGCCACGGTTGTGTCCACGAACACGGACGTCCATTGTCCACAACTGCCAGAGAGGGCCAGCTGGGCTGGGAGCTGCGTCCACTGAGGCTTACCTTAACCCTTTGCAGAGGCTCCAAGGCTCCCAGCATGCTCAGACCCCGCCCACCCCAAGCCTTCACCCTTAGGAGCCTCCTGAGTCCCATTTTCTCCGGAAACTGAAGCCCAGGCTGCAGGCAGTAGGGGAAGGCCACCCTCCCTTCTTAGCCTTTCCTTTGCTCCACAAACACTGAGTGAGCAGCCACAACAGGACAGGCCCTGTGCTGAGGACCTGGTGATGCCTCAGGCAGCAGGACACAGCAGGGGCTCAGAGTCAGGGTCCATGTGGCGGTGACCGCCTGTGTCCCCACAGTACTTCCAGAGAGTGATCCCCCACCAGTTTGACAGCTGCCCAGACAAGCTGGTCCTCAAGGCCTACCAGGTCAAGTACAACCCCAAGAAGATGAAGAGGTCGGTGCAGGACTTTGGGGTGCTGGAGGGGAAGGGAAAGTCCCCAAGGGGCGGGACAGTGATCACACGGGCCTCGCCCTCTGCAGGCTGGAGAAGGAGTATGCAGCCATGAAGAGCAAGGAGATGGAGGAGCAGATCGAGATCAAAGTGAGGCCCGGGGCTAGGGGGAGGGGCAGGGACCTGTGCCCTTAGGGCGCCCCTCCTACCTCCAGAGCTGGCCGCTAGAGGGCAGCCCTGCCCAGTGCATTGGAGGATCAGGCCGTCCTTGGGGACAGCCTCAGGCTCTGATGATCCTCCCTCTGCCCACCTGCCAGGCCAGCGTGGGAGCGCCTGCCCCAGCCGGCACGTTCTCATCGCTGGTGACACAACAGTAAACAAGACAGTCAAGGTCCGTGCCATCGTGGGGCCCCTGTGTCGTGGGGAGACCATCAATAAATCGCTAAAATAGTGTGAACTCTACAGAGTACTCTGGATGCAAATGTGCAGGGGAGGAAGGGAGACGGGGGTCCTGTGGGTTCCTGGGGAGCCACCCAGGGAATCCAGTGCAAAAAACCTGAATCAAAAACATACCTGGTGGGCAGGGGGAACATCTTGAGGGCTGCAGTGGGAGAGCCTCTGAGGTCTGTGGGGGAGAGGGAAGAGCCAAGGCAGGTAGGGACCAGATGCCAGGATCCGTGGGTCAGAGAGTGGGTGCCACACAGGGGCCTGGTGCCCCTGGTGTCCAGCCCACCAGCCCTGCCAGGGTTAGTGGGTTCCCTGAGCATGCAAAGCCTCTGAGCCCAGACTCCCCCTCTTGCCTTCCTTCTGCTGCTTCCTTGATTTTAGTTATTCACTCAACAAGCTTTCATTGAGTACCTACTGTGTGTCAGAGTCAGAATCTGGAATGAGGGCCCTCTGGTCCAGTGCTAGGGACAGACAGGGATACAAATTCCCACACAGATTGTTCTGTCCTCTTCAGGGTCAGAGTTACACAGTGGCTGAGACGGGTTTCCAATAAACCCAAGTTAAAATCCCTGCTCACCCAGGGACCAGCTGTGTGACCCCAGCAGGTGCATTCACCTCTCTGAGCCTCAGTGGTACTCTCTGGAAAATGAAAGACAGGATCAGGGACAGACCTAGATTAGAATCCAGATCACCAGCCACCCATTTCTGAGAAGCAGTGAAGACGTCTTTGTCCTGGCCTGTTCATATGGTTTCCAGAAATATTGGAGTATTATGGGATTTTGAGCATCCCCCTTTCTTAGTTATGGCAGCTTGACTAATTCACCAGTCCAAGCATGGATGTCAGTCTTGCTCATGTACAGAAAAGGCCCAGCAGTGAGCAAGGATGCAACAAACCCTCAAGTCATTTTCCAGGCTGGAAAAATCCCCTGAGAGGAACTGCAAAGCCCCAGAGGCCTTAAGCGGTAGGCAGATGCCTTCTTATGGGGTCCTGGCCTCCATTCGTTCACCTTTAGTCTGTTTTTAAATGTCCCAGGTAAGGCATGACAGCAGATACAGAGACAACTGCTTTTGAAAGAAGAGTTTGTTACTTACAGTTCTGAAGAGGAGGGGTAGGCCTTGGCAGCGGAGGACACACGGGCAGGTGCCAGGGTCAGTCAGGAAGCAGAGCGTGAGGGGGACAGCGTGGGCCAGATGGGCTGTTTGGGCCAGAGCTTAAGGTGTGGTGTCTGCAGGAAGGACCCCAGGACAGGGCGGTCTGAATGAGTCCCACAGCTCTGACCTGCAGGGCATGTGATCCCTCTGTGCCTGTTCTAGCCCTGGGGTAATTTAGGGTGGGGAAAATAATTGCTTGGTGTGTGGGTGTTAGATAAAGGAGGTGGTTTCTGGTTTGGGCTCTGGACTGGGTGGTTTCATGTGGAAGGTGCATTCTATCCAGGAATTAGCTAGTCCTGGAAGGGGCTGTCTCAGCAAGATTTCAGAAGTCAAAGCATCAAAGAAGAAAATGTAAACCCATGATTAGGAGATAACCTTACAACTACTCACTCATTCCCCTCATTTTTCCTTTGGGGGAAGCAGAAAAGTAGGAGCTGTTGGATCAAGCCTGGTCACCCCCTCCAAGGATGACTGTTTGGTGCAAGGACAGGTTACGGGCTCAGGGGTCCCGATCCTATGCCTGAAACAGCTCTGGCCTGGCCGGGCTGGTAGGCTGGAGCGAGGCCTTGTCTGCTCTCATTCTCTTTTCCTCACCATGACATAAGTGAATGACCAGCAAGTCCAGGAATTGATTCCTGTACATGTTCTGGGTTTTTCCATCACTGTTTCTCCCCAAAAGCAACCCAGCAAGACAAGACCCTCACTCTACTGATCCAAATTATTTCTTCATCACCAGGTTGCAAGGGAGAGTAGATAAAATGAGTATGTCAGTGTCACCTACTTTCCAGAGGGTCATGGGGGAAACCTAAAACTCCAAATATCTGTCTAAGATCCATCAGCATAGAATGGAAAGCAAAAAGCAGGGGAGATGTCTCCAAAAGATTGTGGAAATACAGCTGTGAAGCTGAAAGAGGCCTGTGTGTTCAGTGCGCAGGATCCCAATTGTGAGAGGAGTTCATCCCAGAGAAGTTTTAGCTCAGTGAGGGGCAGAACTGTCTGATAATCGCTTCCCTCCAAAGCTCTGAAGTCTTCGTCCCTGACAGACCGGAGCATGGGCTGGGAACAGACTTCTGAAGAGGGTGTGGGTGCTGCCCCCACACAAGCACACAGTCACTGAAGTGCACGTGGTGTTTAACCGAAGGCTTATTTTAAAAACAAATTTCCCCAGTGCTGGAGTTTGAACGCAGTAGGCAAGCACTCTACCACTGGGCCACAGCCCCAGCCCCTAAAAAGTTTTCTTAATGGGAGTGGGCCCTGTCTGCTGAAATCGCTGACCTAGAACATAAGATGCTGGCTCTGTCCTGACCTCCACCTCAGTGGTGGGTGAATGGGGTATGTGTGTAGGGGAATGGGAACAGGTTCTGATGTGCTTTCCCTCCCCTTCCATAGAGACTTCGGACAGAGAACCGGCTCCTAAAACAGCGGATTGAGACCCTGGAGAAGGTGAGAGGTGTGGACAACAGCTGGGGACTGACTCCAAATCCTCCAGCCCTTTCGCAGGGCCCAGCAGCATTTAGGCTCACGCCCAGGTCCTGCTCCAAGAAGTATGGCTTAAAAGCCCCTAACCTTGACCTGCCCCATCACTGGGGACTCTGGGGACACTTTACCCTGGGACCCTTAGGACTAACCCTGGGGTTGGTTTGAGTTACAACTCGGTAGACTACAAACACAGCAATCCCAGGCTGCCTGGGTGGGGGAGAGGAGGCAGGACCGAGGAGCTCATGGAGGAGCCCCATCATTGTGCCACTAGACATCCACCCCATAATTTGGAAGTCTCACACTTCAAGGAGAAGAGAAAGAATGGAGGAGGGCACAGTCTTCTCACTCGTGATGGGGAGTAATGACCTTGACCTTGGCCCCTGACATGTTGAAGATGGGGGTAGGATAGCAATTACCCAAGCTCCAGCTTCCTGCTCCTTGTCGGTCGTCCTCACTTGACCCTCCACTTGCCATGGGGATTGAATTGGTCACAGAAAGGACTTTATTGCTCTTGCCCCAAAGCCTCGATTCTTACTCTCCCTCAAAATTAAAATGCATTTCCTGTCCCAGCCCTCTCTGAAGGACTCCTCCTTGCTCATAGTGAGGCTGACATTGCCAGCATTGAGTTTTCCCAGCCGACCTCAGCCCTGCAGCCCCCGCCCCATAAGCTGTGGTACCCACAGCCTTCCCGCTCACAGGAACCCTCTCCAGGATGGAGCTGGCTCTGGCTTTGGTCTTCCTCCAGTCCTCTCCTGCTGGTTCTCTGGTCTTCACTCCTTTCTCCCCTGCTTCTAGAGATAGTACACTGCATTAGTGACAAGTGGTTCTTGTATGTCTCTCCCCTCTCCTGTCCCTGCGCCTTCTGCTCTGCCTCCTCCCCCTGTCGCTCGGAATCCCTTCGCCCGCCGGGTAGGAGAGCGCTGCTCTGGCTGATAGGTTAATCCAGGTACTGTAGCTTTTTGTCTCCCTCTCCAGTTTCCTTCCTGGTCCCTTCCCTAGTCCTTGCACATGACAGTCAGTAACCGCCTCTTGCCTGGCTGCTGCCATTCCGGGAGCAAGGGGGCAGGCCTGGCACAGTGCATGTGGGCAGCTGGGGCTCACTTCCAGGAAGAAAGGCTGTTTTGGGGGGGCATGTGAAATGGAGAGAAACATGCGTGTGGGGGGGTATCTGTATGTTTAAGCATGAGCTTACACACAGGGACAGAAAGTTCCCTCCCTGAGGGACATAGGGACCCAAGAGGGCTCAGGACCCTACCAGCATATCAGCCTCAGGCCCTGGTGTGCGCACTGCGCTCAGCTTCCATACACCCTTCTGGGCTCATGCTGCTCCTCTCTGCTCCGACCTGCCACGCCCACCACCTTCTCTCATTCTCCTGCTTCTGCTGCCACTCATCTTGAATGGCTTTATCTGGAAGCTTCCGCATACCACCTGGTGGCTCTGAGCCTGGAATGGGGGCCCCAGATAGGCTGGGAGAAAGTATGAGGTGGGAAGAATGGGGGTCCTAACCCCAGGCAAGTGGAGGCCCCAGGGAGAGATGTGTCCCACCTGCCAGCCCAGTGAAGGTTCTAGGGAGCCAAGTCTGAGCCACTGGGGTCTCTGCTGTCCCAAGATGTCACCACCAGGGCCCAGGCAGAGGTGGCTTCTGCTGTGCCCTTGACCCTGGATAAGGGCCAGTTTCCCCTCACCTAGGGCAAAGGCCAAGAGTCAGAATTGGGAAGAAGATGCAGTCTCAGCCTGGAGCCCCCAACCTCCTTTTAAGCCTGGCAGAGTCTGAGGGGTGGAGGGTGGATCTGTTCCTCCAGGCTCCTCCAGGTGTCCCATCCCTGCCTCTCCCCATCCCCAATCCCCAGGCCACAGTGGGCACCCCCATCCTGGGCTCTGAGTAAGGGAGGCCTCACCCCTCTCATGTCCCCACTCCTCCACCCTGAGGCCCGAGGCAGGGTATGGGCTGGAAGCAGAAGGTCACTGTCCTCTGTCCTCGCTGTGCTCAGGGGCAGGTGACGCGGGCGCAGGAGGCTGAGGAGAACTACGTCATCAAGCGGGAGCTGGCAGTGGTGCGGCAGCAGTGCAGCTCTGCAGCGGAGGACCTGCAGAAGGCGCAGAGCACCATCAGGCAGCTCCAGGAGCAGCAGGTGGCCGGGGCCACCCCAGCCACGCCCCACGCCGCTGACTCAGCCCCTGGACTCCCTGTTTTTATAAGGGGTGGAGGACCCCAGAGACCAGCATGTATTCCTCCCCAGCCCCCTCTCCCAGGAGCAGCACAGACTTGGGGACACCCTGAGATTTCCATTTCCCACCACCTAGTGAGGTGTCTGCCTTGAAACCAAGCTGTCAGCTTCCCAGGCTCTCAGCACCATGACCTCTGAGAACCAGGCTGGCCCAGCCAGAGCCTCTGGGCTCCCGCCTTGTGGGGGGATGAAGAGATGGGTGAGGCTCAGAGTCATGTATTCAGGCCCAACGAGAGGCAGGGGAAATGGCCCATAGGAGGCACCTCACAGCCTAGCAGGAGCACTGCTTGGTGCTTGGAGCCCATCTGGACCAAGGAGGGGGCCTCAGGTACCCAGGGGTCTCAGCCCCAGAGAGTCAGGGGATCCTGAGGCAATGTAAAGCCCCCTTCAGAACATCCCCTCTATACCACATTCCCAGGAAAATGACCAGTTTGCTGCCCCAGTCACGGGATTCCTAGGAACAGGGCATGAGGGGTTCACGCCAATGCCCCACCTCACCCCCAGCTGCAGCTGGGAACCAATGCAGCCCTCTGCCTCCCTCAGGAGAACCCGCGCCTTACTGAGGACTTCGTGGCCCACTTGGAGACAGAGCTGGAGCAGTCCCGGCTGCGGGAGACAGAGACACTGGGAGCCTTGCGGGAGATGCAGGACAAGGTTCTGGACATGGAAAAGGTGTGACTGGCAGGCAAACAAGCAGTGTTGGGGATACCTTGGGGAAGGGGAGGAAGGTCCTGAGTAAGCTTTGGGAGGTGCACGAGAAGACCCTAACCAAAGAGAGGGGCAGCCTGGGTGTCCCCACAGCCCCACCCCATCAGTGCCTGTGGAGGAGGCAGCTTCTGCCTCTTTTGAACCCAGCATGCCTCCTGGCCAACTGGTCACCTGCCCCTTTACCATGGTCGCCACACGAGGTTCTGGAGACCATCCAGGGCTCCCTCTCCTACCTACAGCCCTCTGAAGTGGGGGCACGAGGCCTCCTGAGTCCCTGACTCAGCTCTGCCAGGAGCTGCCAGAGGAAAGGAAGCACCACTGACACAGCGCAGGAGCTGTGCCCACCTCTAAGGCTTGCCCTGTAGAGGCTCCCCCATGTCTCTGCCACAGCTGTGTGAGGGGCCATCAACCTCTCAGCCCCCATCTTCAACCCAGAGCTGGGCTTCCCTCCTGCTTCACTCTGCATGGGAGGGAAGTGTGCATCCCATAGATACTGCTGCCCTGCCTGCCGCCCAGACACAAACAAGGGTTAGTGAGAACCTGGCCCAGGATTTTGGTCCAAGAGGCTGGAGCACAAATCCCCATCACTGAGCCCTGGGAATACTAGGTCAAGATGTAGGCTGAGCTGGGCATAGTGGCACACGCCTGTAATCCCAGCCAGCAATCATAGCCAGCCTCAGCAACTTGGTGAGGCCCTGAGCAACTTAAGGAGAGCCTGTCTCAAAATAAAATATAAAAAAGGGCTGGAGGTATTTCTCAGTGGTTACGCAACCCTGGGTTCGATCCCATTACAAAAGAGAGAGAGAGAGAGAGGGTCTGCCTGGCCTGGCCTGGTCTGAGGGTGGGTGGAGGGCCATTAGGGTACTGCCACCCAGTCTTCTCAGCTCCCTGGATGGGTAAGCACCTGGTCTCACCCCTGGCTCCCCCAAACTACTTGGCGTTTTCAGTAATAGCGTCATGTAGACTCCACAATTTATGGGTGTTGCCCGAGGACAGCCCCGTGAGAGCAGGTGCTGGTATGGCACACATTTAGGGATGAAGATTCTGACCAGGGTTAGATAGGAGGAGGTCTGCTCCCCTGGACCTGACTCCTACTCCCTGGGTATCCTCTGGTCCAGGGTGCCACCCGTCCCCTAGCTGAGCTGCTCAAGGCGGAACTCAGAGGAAGAAGGCTGGGGATGTCTGCTCAGCGGGCTCAGCTGCCTGGGTCTCTGACTGCCTCTCTCCCCGCAGAGGAACAGCTCGCTCCCGGACGAGAACAACGTGGCACGGCTGCAGGAGGAGTTAAAGGCGCTCAAGGTGCGGGAGGGCGAGGCCGTGGCCTCAGCACGAGAGCTGAAACTGCAGCTGCAGGAGCTCTCGGACACCTGGCAGGTGAGCGGGGGTGGGGCACAGCGCCCCAGCCCGACAAGCGTGGAGGCCTAGACGCCCCCTCTGGCTGTCCCTTGGAGGAAGGCCAGCGACCCCGGCCTGGGAGCTCAGCAGCGGGAACTAATAGCGGGCGTCTCGGACCCGGCTCCAGGCGCATCTGTCCCGAGGCGGCCGCTGGAAGGAATCCCCGCGGAAGCTGGTCTTGAGTGAGCTGCAGGACGAGCTGATGAGCGTGCGTCTGCGTGAAGCCCAGGCCCTGGCCGAGGGCCGCGAGCTGCGGCAGCGCGTCGTGGAGCTGGAGACGCAGGTGGGCGGCGCCCGCGCCGAGCCGCAGAGCTGGCCGCCGCGGGGAGCGAGCGTGCTGTGGGTGGCCCGCGCACTGGCCGGGCAGTGACTCCGCCTTCTTTTCCTCCCTTAGGACAACATCCACCGCAACCTGCTGAACCGCGTGGAGGCCGAGCGCGCGGCGCTGCAGGAGAAGCTGCAGTACCTGGCAGCGCAGAACAAGGGGCTGCAGACACAGCTCAGCGAAAGCCGCCGCAAGCAGGCCGAGGCCGAGTGCAAGGTGCGGCCCCCGTCCGGCCCCCGCCCCGCCCCGGCCCCAGCTGCTCCCCTGACCCGCCCCCTCTCCCCCACCCCCAGAGCAAGGAAGAGGTGATGGCGGTGCGTCTGCGGGAGGCGGACAGCATGGCTGCGGTGGCCGAGATGCGGCAGCGCATCGCCGAACTGGAGATCCAGGTGAGCGGGGGTCGGGGCGGATGGCGGGGTGGGGGTCAGGCTTAGGGGCCGGGTCCTGCTCTGACCGCAGGCACCCTGCCCTTCCCGCAGAGGGAGGAGGGTCGCATTCAGGGTCAGCTGAACCACTCAGACTCATCGCAGTACATCCGCGAGCTCAAGGACCAGATTGAGGAGCTGAAGGCCGAGGTGAGCGTTCCGGTGGTGCCGGCGACGAGCCAGCCGTCGGTGTAGTAAGAAGGATGCTTCTGGGAGGGCGGGGGAGGAGGGTGCCTGGCCGCCCGACTCCGGCGTGGGTACAGCGACCCACGCCTCCAGTGCGCCGGTCCCCCGCCCCAGGTGCGGCTACTGAAGGGCCCGCCACCCTTCGAGGATCCCCTGGCTTTCGATGGACTGAGCCTGGCGCGGCACCTGGATGAGGACTCGCTGCCGTCGTCCGACGAGGAGCTGCTCGGCGTGGGCGTGGGAGCTGCTCTACAGGACGCGCTGTATCCTCTGTCCCCGCGCGATGCGCGCTTCTTCCGCCGCCTGGAGCGACCCGCCAAGGACAGCGAGGGCAGCTCGGACAGTGACGCGGATGAGCTGGCTGCGCCCTATAGCCAGGGCCTGGACAACTAAGACCCGGTTCGCGCGGCGGGAGCCGGGAAGCCACAGCCTCCGGGGCACGCCGGGGCAGTTCGCCGCCTGCTGCTCCGCCCACGCACTCAACGAACTCCCGCCTCCGTGGCTCTGCCCACCCGGAGGGCCAAGTCAGCGAGGCCGCACATAGTGGGTAGGGCCCCTGGCAGGCTCTCCCTTCTCGGCAGTGTTTACCCTTCTTGGTGGTACCCTTCGGGCCCTCCTGTGTTCCGAGGGTGGTGCCTGGGCCAGTTACCTGGAAGGTCTGCCCTCAACAGCGAGAGCAGGAGGTGGCGATGAACAGGTGGCAGGACTGGAACAAGGGCGGCCCTGCTGGGAAGGGCCCAGGAGCTAGAAAGCTAGAGGCCTGAGGAAAAAGGGCAGCTGTGGGCTGGACATCAGCACCCTATGACAATGCCCTCAAGACACAGTGACCCTTGACCGGCCAGCTCCTGGCTGCCAGGGACAGATGACCAGGCTGGGCTTTCCTGCCTGGTGCAGGCACTGTGGCCCCTGTAGCAGAAACCAAAGCACCCCTCTAATGTAAAGGGCCATCTGGGGTGTGAGTGGCCAGCGGGGACCAGCTTAGGCCTGGGCAGCATCTCCCTACTTCTCTGGGGCCAGAGAAGCTATAAGGAAGCAGAGATCCCTCTCTCCAGCAACCCCAACTTCTGTGAGATAGACACTGGCATCACCTGTCGGGCCAGTGATGGAAGGGGACTCTTTCCTTGGGGTTACTCGGCCTCCCTCCACTTCTCTTCCTTCCTGTGTCCCTAGCCCCATCCTCAGCCCAGGGTCAGGCCCCAGGGGTGGAGCTTCCCAGCAGGTCCTCCTCCAGGTGGTCCCGTGGTCTCTGCAGAGTCCAAGCTGAGAACGGTGCCAAAGTCCAATGATGCCCCTCCAGACCCTTCCCAAGCCCCACCCTGGGGCCATCTGACTGTCAGGGCTGACCCTCTCGGTGCTCCTGGAGCCTCGAGTAGAATAGCGTTATAAGCAATCTCCTCAGTACTTCTAGGGTGAGGACCCCTGCTCAGTATCCCCTTTCTGGTCACCTACTCTTCAGTGTTACAAAGCCTGGGGACCAGGGCAGGCACCTGCGGGGCTCTCCCACATGCCACCCACACTGCCCACCACCATTTTGCACACTGCCTGTTCACACTCCACATGTCACCCAGGTGAGAAAGATGGAAAATAAAGTGTATTTACACAGTCACGGACAAGGGGTGCTGACTGGGCTGGCCTGGAAGTGGGGAGAATCACAAGCAGTGGCAGGTGCCTAGTCGCTGGCCAGCAGCAGAGCTGAGTGGCTGGGCTGCCCTTGCCTTCCAGAGCTCCACACAGTCTAACACGGTGGACAGGAGAGGAAAGGGCAAGGCTGTGGAAGTGGAAGACAGGGTTAGTATTGGGGCAGGATATGACTTCCCACATGGGCCTCCCCTGAGAGAGGTGCTTCAGGAAGCTTCAGTCCAGCTTCAGGAAGAGCAGGATCTGCTTGCATTCATTCAGCACACACTCAAGGAAGCTTTCTAGGGTGCCCTGTGCCTTACTCAAGGCCCCCAGAGAAGTGAAGGAGTTGGGCAGCCAGATTGGAGAGTGAGCTGCCACTGATGCGGTAAGTGCCAAATAGAAAAGAGTTTGAGGAAATCAAGGAAGGCTTCCTGGAGGAGATGGTGCCACAGTTTTCTCCAAGGGCAAAAGCATAAAGGGTAGACGTCACTGGGATAAGCAGGAAAGGACAGAATCCCCAGGAAGGAGAAAGAGAAGCACTTGGGTGCAGTCAGAGAAGAAAGGAGTTACTCAAGTTAGGATGGGGAATTTGGGCTTACCTGAAGGCAACGGGGAGCCAATTAAGGGTGCAGGTGAGAGGAACACCATCAGACGGGAGCCAGTGTTGGGCCAGTGAGGAGGCAGGTGCTGAGCCCAGCTAAGGCAGGCAGTGGCAGTGGGTGGAAGCACCATGGGAGAAGTAGAGTCCTTTGTGGGGCTCCCTGTGAAGCTGAGGTGCTGCCCCAAGGATGACAGAGGAGGGCTGCCCAGAGCAGCCCCACCCTTTCTGCTCTACCCTTTCTGGTTACCCAGAATATCAAGAGTCTCTTGGGTTTGTCTCAGAGTTTGGGAACAACAAAATCTGTGTTCCCACCAGGACCCAGCTGGAGAGGAAATCTCCCAGAAATCACAGAGCTGGAGTGAGGGAACTGGCTGGCCTTCCCTTCTGCTCCCTATTGGCTCCTGGGGGTGGAGATAACAGCGCCCCTCCAGGGACAGGCCCATTTCTCTCTGGACCCTAGGCTGGGAGGTGGCTGTTTTGGGATGGGACAGATGCGACTTGGTGGTGTGTGCCTCACAAGGGCCTGACCACAGGGTGGACTGAGGGGACCAGGTGGAAGGGCAGAGACAACTGAGAGCCCCACACTGTGTCCCACTGTCCTTTTGGCCACCTGGGGTTTGCCTCCATCATCCTCAGTGTCAAGCAGCAGACCCTTGCAAAGGAAAAGCTCAGGAGAAACTCCCCGCAGAGGCACTTGGGGAAAGGGGAGGGCCTGGACTGGAGCTAGAGGGGTCCCAGCATGGGAATGTCGGGCTGGGAGGAGGTAAGGCAGGGCAAGAAATTCCAATTAGACGACAGTGAAGACTGGGCAGGGGAGTGATGAGGAAGGGCATCGGGCAAGAACAGGGGAGTGGTGCACAAAACGGCACAGTGAGGACTCGCCCCACCAGCCCTGGGAGAGGCCACTTCCCTGCACACTCTGAACAGGTCAGTCCTACACCCACGAAGGGTCATTTAAAAAAGCCCCAGCCGGGTTGCTGGTCTGCCTTCTGCTCCACAGCCTCGGTGAGCTGCTATCCAAGCGCCCAGGGTCGGGAGGGAGGCTGGGGATCGGAGGACGCCAACGACTACTCCCTTGGCCTCCACTCACATACAGTTCCTGCCCCCAGGCCCTACTCTAAGGGGGCCCCTTATCCGGAGGACACGGGAGGGTAAGGGGTTGTGCCCCGTGCACGGAACCTTCTTGCATTTTACCCAGGGATGCCAGCTCCTCTGAATGGAGTGTGGGGAGAGAGTCAGTCGCTTGGGCTACACACTAGCTCATCTCTTCCGGGGCCTAACGTTCCCACTAGACGTAAGACCTTAACTACAAGTTCACGCACTTGGGTGGGCGCGTGGCGCGGGGCGCCCAGGACTCTGCAGCATCCTGCAGCAGCTGCACCTCACCTGCCCGTTCTTTCCTTCAGGAGAAAAACGGCAGCTCAGCCAAACCGCCCACCTGCCAGAACTGCCTCTTCCGGCAGGTCAGCTGCCTGCTCGTCCCGCCGGAGCCCCAAGCCCCGGCCCCCGCGGCGACAGCGAGGGCGCACAGACTGCAGTGTCCTGGTTTTATTGCAAACTCGGGCTGCGCTGGGTGGACAATGCACTGGACCGGGGACGGACCCACGCCGAGGGAGCGGGGCGGGGCCCACGGAGGGGGCGTGGGCGTGTCTTAGGTGACAGGGGAGAGCCCAGGCCAAGGGTGTGGGTGGGTCCCTAGCCTAAACCAAAGGCGGAGGAGGAGCCTGGTCCCAAAGAAGACTAATGTTCTGTGGGCTAAAACCAACCCGAAGACAGCCAGGCTCTAGGGCATGGAGGCGGGGTCTAAGACAAAAAGGTGTAACTTGAAGGGCAGGCAGACCCTAGAGCAGGGGGTGGGTATGGTAGGCGGGCCTGGCGTCTCAGTGGAAAGTCTCCACTTCCACCACAGTCCAGTCACCCTGTGGGGAGGCCACGTCATCGGGAGAGAAGCTGGTGACCGAGGTGATACTGGCCCGGGACTCGTCCAGGGGAGACAGCAGTTCGGCCCAGCGGCCCAGTTCGGCGTCGCTGAGCGGAGCTCGGGAGCTTCCCGTGACGACACCACCTCCCGCACCCCCTGGACCACCGCCGCTGCCTCCCGAGGTACCCTCGGCCGCCGCCAGCAGCAGCGTCCGGCTCAGCAGGTGCTGCACGACGCTCGCCTGCAGCGCCCCCAGCGGCAGCTCGCCCAGGCGCGCGAGCTTCGGGCTGCGCGAGGACGGCCCCGGCCCCGCCCCCGCCCCCGCCGCAGGCTTCCCACCGCCAGCGCCGGACTCCGACCCCTGATCCAGTGCGCCAGGCGTGGGAGTGGCCGACTCTGGCCCTTCAGCCTCGTAGATGGTGCAGAGACCGTCAGCTGAGCCGGGCCCGGCCACCGGAGGCCACGGCAGCGCAGATCCTTCAGGGACAGATAGGACCTTGAGCTGAGTGCGCGGGAATCCCCGCCCCAACCCAATGCCCCGCCCCTGCCCCGCCCACAGCCCGCCTCACCTGGGGCGCCGCGGAGGGCCAGAGGCGGGGCCGAACCTCGGCTCCAGGCGGCAGGGTGGCAGGCTGCGAGCTCGGCGTCCGCGGGCGGGGAGGCTGCGGCGCCGCCCTCGGGCCCGCTGTCGTAGCCGCGCAGCTCCTCGGGCGTGCTCGTGGCGCTACTACTGTGGCCGGCCAGGTCCGGGCCGCTCAACGTACTGGACGGGCTGCGCGAAGGTGGGGGAGGCGCGGCGGGGGCCAGTGCCAGGGTCAGCCGAGGACCCGAGATGGAAGCATCGGGACCTGGGGTCGGGGGGCGGCGTGGGACCTGTGCAACGGGCGAGGCAGGGGCCTGCAGAATGGGTGAGGACAGCGAAGGCGGGGCCTGCGAAGGAGGCGTGGCCAAGGGAGAGGGCGGGGGCTGAAGAGGGGGCAAGGCCGGAGGAGGTGAGGCCGGTATGGCGGGGGTGATCTTAGAAGGGGCGCACAGAGATGGTAAGGCCACCGGAGAAGCAGGGGGAGAGTCCAGAGGTGGACCCTGAGGAAGGGGTGTGGCCAAAGGAGGCAGAGAGGGTGAGGCAGAGACAGACAGAGGTACCTGCACAGGGGGAGAGGCAGGAGGCGAGAGAATGGCCTGCAGAGGAGGTGAGGCAGGAGGGGGAAGGGGCGAAGGGTTCCTGGCAGGGGGAGAAGGAGCCTGCGGAGAGGGTGAAGTTAGAGGTGGTTGGGTTTGCACGGGGGAAATGGGCAGGGAAGAAGGTGTGGTCTGCGGAAGGGGTGAGGCCAGAGAAGTTGCGGCCTGTATGGGTGGCATGGTCAGGACAGAGGGAGTGGGCTGTAAAGGGGGCGTGACGCGGGAAAGGGAAGGGGACTGCAGAGGCGGCAAGGCCAAAGGAGAGGGAGAAACGAGGGGAGCACCCTGCAGAGGGAATGTGGCAGGAAGAGAAGAGTCTTGTGAGGGAGGCATGGCCAAAGTAGAGGGGTTGGCCTGAAGAGCGGGTGGAGACAAGACGGGACTGGCCAGTGCGGGGGGCATGCTCAGAGTGGAAAGCGATGGCGGAGAGGACAAGGCCAAGGGCGAGGGGGGATTCTGTGGAGATGCTGGCGGAGAAAGAGGGGCTTGTAGAGGGGCCATGGCTAAAGGTGGAGGTGTGGACAAAGGAGGTGTGACCGAGGGAGTCTGAGGAGGAGACGAAGCCAAAGGCCGGGTGGAAAGCGTGTTCTGCAGAGGAGGGGAAACTGATGGAGGGATTGCAGCGACCGGCAGGGCAGGGATGGAGGTCTCTGGAGGAAACTGTGTACCCGGGTGTATGGGTGGAGTTGGCAGAGGAGGCGTGTCCGGTGGAGAGGGGAGGGTCTGCAGAGGCGCAGCTGTGGCTAATGAAAGAGGCCCTGTCAAGCGGTTGGTTAGCGTTGGTGAATGGGGCGTGGCCTGCGGGGAAGGAGTGGGAAGGTGAGGCAATGCAGGCGGTGGTGTGGTTGGTGGGGAGGGAGGGAGTGTGGCCAGCAGGGGAGCCCCTGAGACCTGGGGAGGCGGTGCCTGTTGTGCGCTGGAACCCGGTGGAGAGGGTGCCGGTACAGAGGCTGAGGCCTTCCTCGGGGATGTGGCCTGCAGAGGGCGCAGGGTATGCAGCCCTTTGGACTTGGGCTGTGAGGTATGCGCAGGAGCTCGGGTTGTTCCACGGGCTAAAGCTCCAGAGCGGGCTGGGGAGGACAATGGGGTAGTGTTGGAGCCCAAGGGACGAGAGGCAGGCTTCTGGAGGCCCCCGCCAGCGCTGGACCGCCTCCTGGTCGCTGGGCTAGGCTCTGTGGCACTATGTTCTGTGGCACTGCTCACTGATTTCCTGGGCACCTCAGTTGGCGGCCGGGGCCGGGCACTTGCAGCTGCTCGGGGGAGACCCACTTCTGTGGCCGTTGTCCTGGACCGCCGGGGGATGGCTGGGGAGGAGGCTCCTGAAGAGTCTGGAGACAGAGCCCCAAAGTGTCAGGCACTTCCTGACCAGACCTCCTTGCACCTAGGAGCGCCTCACCCCGCTCACGTACCCTTCCGCGCTCCAGAGCTCAGGGCGCTCTTTTTGGGTGCCTCTAAGGTTTTTCCTCTGGCCACAGGTTCCTCAGCTGGGGGCCTGAGTCCCTTCTGTCCAACAGAGCCTGGCCTGGGGACAGGAGGGACCAGTTCCTTGTTAGATTTCCTAAATTTACATTTTCCCATCTGTGAAATGGGGGACATCCTGTCTTCGGACCAAAAATGACTTTCACCCAATTTGCACCTCCTGATCTGCAAATGCTCCCAAGCCCCTAACTGGTGTAATATAAAAAGACCAGCACAGCAAGGAGAGCAGCCAGTAATCCCAGCAACTTGGGAATCTGAGGCAGGAGGATCACAAGATTGAGGCCATCCGCAGCAATTTAGCAAGAACCTGTCTCAAAATGAAAAATAAAAAGGGCTGGGGTTGTAGCCCAGTAGCGGAGTGCTTGCCTGGCATGTGCAAGGCCCTGGGTTCCATCCCCAATTCTGCAGACAGCGACGGAGAAGAATATGAAAGAAAATAAAGGCGGTTCCAACTGTGACACTAGCCCTTGCTTAGCGAATTAATGGCGGAGGGGGAGTGTTACCTGATGGTCCCGCTGGAATGGCCCGGGCTAGAGACAGAGCCCTGACCTGGGGTCTTCGCAGAGGCCCTCTCCCCTCTCCCGGCCGCTGGGGGCCTGGAGGCTGCTGGGAGAAAACTGAGTCAAGGGAGCCGCCCGGGGAAAGGAGGAAGAGCAATGGGCAGGGGTTGGGGGAGATGGGCTCAGAACTGAGGAAGCTGGGTACCTGGGCTCCGCTGACCTGCCCCAGCGCTCCGAGGGGATCCCGCTCGGGCTGCAGCCTCCGGAAGAGCAGCTCCGCTGACGCCCCCGGTTCGCTCCGCCAGGGGCCTCCTTCCCATAGCTCCCGTGGCTCCCAGAACTCGTAGGGCTGCCGTGGTTACCGGGGGAGGGGGTCGAGGAGACCCTGGGGGCCTGGGGATCGCAAGGCCGGGAGGGCGAGAAGCCGGCGTCCGCGCGGCGGCCCCTGCCTTGGCCTTGTCCTTCTTGTCCATCCCGCACCTGATGAGAGACGGATCAGTATCCCAGCTCCTGAACCACTCGGTTGCCTGTTGGGATCTGGAGCCTGGAACCTCGCTGCCCTTTTCCCCGCACTGCCATCCATGGGTAGCCAAACCTCAGGCTCGGCCTGATTTCCCTTCCTTCCCACACACCCACGCCCACTCACGAACCGGTCTGCGCGTCCAAAGCCCTCGAGTGCCACCCCAGCCCTTACCCTGCGCGCCCCAGCCCACTGCCCTCCCTCGCATCAATACCCTCGCCCTCCCCTTCGCCCCTCCGGAACCCAGAAGAGCTGCCCCGGAACAGAGGGCAGTCTCGGGGTCCAGGTGCGGGTCCGCAGCGCACGCCCGCGTCTCCCCACCAGCCCCCAGCGCCATCCCCATCCTCCCTGAGGGATGCCGGCACCCGCCACGAGACACAGCGGCCCCTCTGCCCGCGAACAGACTCCCGGAGACAAAGAGCCGCGTCGCGGGCCCGACCCCTCCCCCAGCCCGGCCCGGCCCGGCCGCTCCACCTGCTGCAGCTCGCTCACCTCCAGCTCCAGCCTCCGGCTGCTCCACGCAGGGTCGCCTGGGGTGGGGCGGGGCCGGAGCGCCGCGAGCCGGGGAAGGCGAGAGGAGGGGGCTGCGGGCGGCGGCGCCGGGGGAGCTGGGCCCGCCCCGCCCCTCAGCCGCGGGCCGGGAGCCCGGGGCGCGCGCGCAGGAGCCAAACCCGGGAGCGCGCAGAGGGGTGGGGGAGAGGCTCGCGTCGGAGGGAGGGGCGGGTCAGAGGGAGGCCTGTTTCTGCGGCTGCGCCTAAGGACCCCCAAAGACCCAAAGAGAGGGTCTCGGCAGGGAAATGTCTTGGGGACCCGCACCGCTCCTACACACGCACGCACGCACCTGCTCCGACCAGCACCCCGACCACCTGGAAGCCTAGGCCCGCCAGGACGTGGATAGGCGGAGCCCTGGCAACAAGGAGGCGGGACCACCGCCCTCTAGCCCACCGACCAATCCGGGCACTGTGACCCTGCTCGCTGTCTGGGCCTTGGCCACTGTGGAAACCAGGGCGCCCGGTAGTGTCTGCGGGAATCCACCCCAAGGCTTTTCTCAGACCCTGGGCAATCCCTTACCTGAGGCGGGCTGGGTTTGTTGCTAGGAGACTGCAGCCTTTGGAAACCGGAGGATGCGTGGCAGACCCCAGATTTTTGGGAAAAGGAGGGAGGGAGGGACGAGAGGGAAGAAAAGAGACAAGAAAACCAGTATGGTGAAAGTACTGTATGTGACAGTATAAAATAATTAAAAGATTATTGAGCCATTACAGTTGCTACCCAGAGGAAGGGTCAGGTCCTAGGACAAATTCCTGTAAGTTTCAGTAGCAGAGCTGGATGGAAGTTGGCAGTATGTCCACTGGACCTAGAGATAAAAGCATTTTTATAACAAAAAATTGGGAAAGGCAGGCGTGAATTGTTTCACTGAACTTTCATGACTCTAGATAAAAAGAACCGAGTAACAAAACCATACAGAGTCTTGGGATAGGAAGTCAGTCGGCAAGGAGACGGTCCTGCTGCTTCTGGAACTGTCAGCATAGAATGCAAGTAATGTCTAAGGGGGTGGCAATGGGATTTGAGTTACGGTTCCATATTCAGGAACGTGGTTTTTGTTGTTAGGGCAGCAGCTGTTAAGTGATTAATTTATTTCTCTCCTCACCCATTCTCTGGCCCTTGCAATTAAATTGAGGACGTCTGGGGCTGGAGTGGTAGCTCAGAGGTTTCGGCGCTTGCCTGGCATGCACAAGGACCCAGGTTCAAACCCCAGCACCACGTACACAACGAAGTGTTGAAGCAACTAAGGCCATGTGAAAAACTAAATAAAGTTGTTTCTCTTTCTCTGTCTCTCTCACTGTCCCTCTTTCTTTAAAAAAAATAAAATAAAAAATAAATTGAGGACATCTCAGAATTTTTCCTTAACCAATGGGGTGTAAACTAAAGAGGGAGAAGGCCATCCTCAGCTGGCCTCAGGATAAGGCTTCCCTTGTACCTGAGGGTGTGTCTTTGTCACCTCTTCTTTCTGCCTTGATGCCTCCTCTCTCCTCACTGACTGCCACTCCCTACCCCGTCCCAAAGAATCAGCTTTCTGTGCCCATCACATGTTCGCGCACGCGCGCGCACACACACACACACACACACGACTGCACACGGGTATGCACACATGCACACAGACATGGGCACACACACAACCACTCATGGGTATGCATACAGACATGGGCACACACACACAGACCGCACATGGGTGTGCACACAGACATGGGCACACACAGACCGCACATGGGTATGCACACAGACATGGGCACACACACACAGACCGCACATGGGTGTGCACACAGACATGGGCACACACACACGGACTGCACATGGGTGTGCACACAGACATGGGCAATTCAACTTCTCCTGGAACTCAGGGCTTCTTCACTATAGTGTGGCTAGAAGTAGGATGCTAGGCTTTCTCCATTCACGATTGTGCCCATTTGAATTTCAGGGGTGGAAGAAAGAGAAAGATGGCAACCTCAGAGCTGAATGCCCTGCTCTGTCCTACTGAGTGGATCATTCTAGGCCTCACCTCCTCCCTAGATCTACTGATTGTCACGTATGTGAGCCTCTTGTGTCATGATAGCAGCTTGGCTCTCCCAACAGTGTCCCCATCCTGTGTCATGGCCACCTGGCAGAATCCTGACCTCCTGCCTTCTGACCATGTGTGCGTGGGGTCCTCTAAGGCTACATGGAACCCACTCTGTGTTTAATTGGGATCTGGACTCCGTTGCCCTATAAAAACACTCTCCAAATGACCATATACAGGGGAATTAAGCCAGGTGCAGTGGCGTGTACCTGTAGCCCCAACTACTTGGGAGGCTGAGGCAGGAGGATCACCTAAGCCCATGAGATCAGGACCAACCTGGGCAGCATAGGGAGACTCATTCTCAAGACAAAGAGGGATGGGTGGAGTGCTGGCAGTTATGCACTTGCAGCACTTGCCTGGCATGCACAAGGACACGGGTTCAAACCCCAGCACCACGTACACAACAAAGTGTCAGAGCAATGAAAGCCACATGAAAAACTAAATGAAACTGATTCTCTCTCTCTTACTCTCCCCACCCCCCATTAAAAAAAAACACAGGACAATGGATAAGTATGCCCTGCAATGGAATATAACTCAGCAATAAAAAAGAAACGATATGCTGGCACACTGAAAATAGTAACCAATCTCAGAAGCATGACAAACAAAAGAAGACATACACACATACACACACAAACACACCATGCATTCTATGATTTCATTTATAGAACATTCTAGAAAATGCAAGATAATTTATAGTGACAGAAAGCATATCCTGGATTGCTTGAGGATGGTCAGGGATGGAGATTAAATGAACCACCCAATATAGCCATTCTTAGGTTCCTGACTCTCAGAAATTATGGGAACTAATAAATGCTTGTTCTGAGCTACTAAATTTGGGGAAAATTTGTTACTCAGCAATAGATATGTGAAACTGACGTACAAAGTCTTAAGAGTATTAGATAACAAGTATTCATGAGAATGTGGAAAAATTGGAATCTTAGTGTGTTATTGGTGGGAACATAAAATGATGGTGCTGCCCCTGTGGAAGACAGTACTGTGGTTCCTCAAAACATTAAGTAGAATACCATATGATTTGGCAATCCCAATCGCAAACAAGGATTTAAACAGAAATCGTTCCCCCATATTTATAGCAGCAGCATTCACCATAGCAAATTGTAAGCAATGCAAGTATCCATCAACTGATGAATGGATAAACAGAATGTGGTCCGTCCATACAATGGAATAATATTCAGCCTTAAAAATGAAGAAAAATGCAAGCCAGGTGTGGTAGAACATGACTGTAGTCCCAGCAGCTCAGAAGGCTGAGGCAGGAGGATTGCAAGTTCAAAGCCAGCCTCACCAACTTATTGAGGCCCTAAGCAGCTTAGCAAGACCCTGTCTCAAAATAAAATATAAAGGGGTTGGGGATTTAGTTCAGTGGCAGAGCGCTTGCCTAGCACTCGCAAGGCCCTGAATTCGGTCCTCAGCCCTGGAAAAAAAAAAAAATATATATATATATATATATATATATATATATATAAAGAGTTGGGGGTGTGGCTCAGTGATTAAGTACCCATAGATTCAATCCCTGGTACCAAAAAGAAAAATTCTGCCAGGCATGATGGTGCATCAGGGGGAGGATCACAAATTTGAGGCCAGCCTCAGCAACTTAGAAAGACTCTTTTTTTTTTTTTTAAAGAGAGAGGGACAGTGAGAGAGACAGAGAAAGAGAGAAACAACTTTTTATTTAGTTTTTCACATGGCCTTAGTTGCTCCAACACTTAGTTGTGTATGTGGTACTGGGGTTTGAACCCAGGTCCTCGTGCTTGCCAGGCAAGCGCCAAAACCGCTGAGCCACCGCTCCAGCCCCAGAAAGACTCTTATCTCTAAATTCAAAACGTTTTTTTAAAGGACCAGGGTAAGGTGCCCTTGAATTCAACCCCAAGTACAGGGGCAGAGAGAGGATTTAAAAAATTTTTTAAAAAAGGAAATTCCGATACAAGTTACAATGTGGATGAACCCTGAGAACATTATGAACTCATTGTGACATCAGTCACACAAGGACAAACGCTGTCTGTTTCCACTTCCTTGAGGCCCCCAAAGTAGTCCCATTTATAGAAACAGAAGCAGAGCCTTAGCATGAGGCTGGAGGAGAGCGGGGAGGAACTTTACACAGTGGAAAGTAGTCTGGAGATGGCCGGGGGTGGCGGTTGCGCAGGGAAAGTGCCGTTTCTGCCTCTGAACCGTGCACTTAAAATTATTGAGATGGCAACTTTCGTGTAGTGTGTATTTTTCCAATTTTCTTTTAAAAAGCTGGAGATCATCATGTGGTAAGACGTGACAGCAAATTTTAAAAAATCATTAAAAAAAAAAGGCAGCATGGGCCGTGGAGCGGGCAGCCTTTCTGCAGAACAACTGGAAGGCGTTTTGAGGATGTGTGTTCTGTAACCCAGCCACTCCACTCAGACATCTATAACTGCAACGGGTCCCCCGCCGTCCCTTCAGCATCCCTGAGAACCCTCCCTGCCAGGGAGACACCTTTCCACTCCCCTTCTCCAGAAGAGGCCTCCGTGACAGGGGGGCTGCGGGATAAACACTTCCACTTCCTCCTGCCTTTGGGGGGATAACTTGGAGGTGTCTCCATCATCTCCTAGAGCTCCCCAGTAGAGTGCAGCCCAGGTTGCCCACAGTGCCAACTACCTGTTTATCCTCATTAACAACAAACTGACTTCTCTCTCCTCCCAGTCTCACTTCCTTTTCATGCTGCTTTATCACCTGGGGTCACCTGCCAGGTGAACTAGCTGCATCCAATTCCTTGTCTTGGGGTGTGAGTTTAGAGGAGTTCAAACCAAGACAATCTCCCATTAATCACCCATCCACCAATTATGGATACCTGCTCTGCCAGGCACCATTCCAAGGACTGGCAACACAGGAAGCAACAGAGATGGGTGATGAGGGGCTTGTACTAGTAGCAAACCAATGCAAACCCAAATGTGTATTTCAGGAGTGTAGCGGTGGCTCAGCAGTTACAGCGCTTGTCCGGTATGTGCGAGGACACAGGTTCGAACCCCAGCACCACGAGTACAATGAAGTGTCGGAGCAACAAAAGCCACACGAAAAACTAAATAAAATTGATTCTCTCTCTCACTTTCCCTCTCTCTGTTTAACAAAAAAATAAAAAATAAAAATGTGTATTTCAGCAGATAGTTGCAAACAAGTCTCCAGGGCATGTATCCCAAGGAACCTCTCAGAAGAAAGAGAGACCGCTGCTCTCAAAGCTCTCTGCCTCCAAGAGTTCCTCAGGAACCTTTTTCCCCGGCCACCACTTCAGCCTGACTCAATATAACTACAGCACTTGTCCCAAACTGACATTATCCTGTTCCTTCCTTTGTTTGTGTACTTCATGTCTGTCTGGAAAAGAAACTAGGGCTGGCATGTAGCTCAGCAGTAGCGTGCTTCTGTAGCATGGGTAAGACCCTGGATTCTGATCCCAGCACAATCAATCAATCTAAAGAACCCTCAGGAAATTTTTTGGACTGCTTGAGGTCATGCCTAGACGGCCTCCGATTTAAGCAGTCCTAGCCCTAAACATCTCAAGCTGTCTCAGAGTTGGGGACATTTTCCTTTTCTTTATGGGGGAAAGGGCTGACTCTCCTCCACAGTCCCGATGGACATTCCATTGTGGACAGATTTTGAGACCCAGAGTAGATCAAAGTTCCAACCTGGATGCCTCCAGGTTGAAGTGGGCAGTCTGCTTGGTTTGCGATTCTGTGACCCAGTCCAGGGCCCTCCTAAGAGATAGCAAGACTTTGGGGGAATGCAAAACCTTGGTTTTCAGAAGTGGGGCTCCCAGACTGGAACTCCAGCCCCAGCTCCCAGAGCCCTCCGGCTGCTCCCTCAGCCCCCAAGATTTGGGAGCAGCTTGTCCTCCCTTCCCCCAGGATGGGCCACAAGTCTGGACAGGGACAGTCAGGCTAGTATGTCCACTGGGCTGGCTTCTGGCTAGGCCCAGCACCTACTGGGGGAAGCCTTCCCCTCTCCCCTGCTTCCTAGGAGGAGTCATCTTCCGCCTGTAGACTCTGGTCACCTGTGCCTTGCTTGGGCTTCGAGGCCTTAGGAGTTGGAGGCAGCCTTTGCACACATTCCTGACAGCTGCCCAGAAAGACAGCCGTAGTATAGCGTCGAGAGCGCGGACGACCGGTTTTCCGCGCTGCTGCTGGACCGCAGACGGCTAAAGCCCCTCCCCGGGCCGGCTCCGTGCCCACCTGGGGCGGAGCGCGAGGAAGATCCCTCACCTGTAGGTGGTCGCGTGGCGCCGGAGCTGGGTAGACCAGCGAGGCGGGCGGAGCGGTCCGGGGGCGGGGTGGGGCGGGGCGGAGCGGGGCGGCTCTCGGGCTCCCGGGCTCCCGGGCTCCCGGCCCGCCCGCCCTGACTCACCCTCTCCGACCAGCCCGGGAACTCTGCGGGAGTCCGGGCCGCTCCACTCCCAGGGACCCAGGAGTTGCCCAGCGTCCATCCCGGGGCTGTGAGTAAGGGGCTCTGCGGGCGCGGAGTAGCCAGGTAGGGGTCAGACTGGGGCCGGGATCTGACGGAGGGGAGGATCGCTCAGGTGCTGCTGGCACGGTGGCCTGGGCGGGCCGTCCGGGACACGCCGGGAGCCGTAGGGTGGGGATAGGGGTGCGCAAACAGGCGGGGCCCAAGGTCGTCTGTCCTGGGAGCCGGGCAGACGCGGTCAAGTGAAGAAATGCACATCGACAGGCAGGGGTCGACATTGAGGGTCTTGATCTTCACATCCTGTCCTGGGGTTGGTGACTGAGAAATCAGAGACAACTTGTCTAGGTGAGTCCCTCCAAGACCCAGAACACTTCCACTTGGGGTCCTCACAAACTGCTCTATGAGGGTTTGTAACTTCAATATTCCCCAGACCCCCCAAGCAAGGTCTTCCCCAGCCAGGGGAGCTTGCAAACCAAGAGAGGCATAGACAGGGCCACTTGTGGTCCTAGACTGGCAAGACCCCCTCCCTGGCCTTCTCGAGCACCCCTTTAAAGTTCTTTTTGCAGAAATGCCATATCTCTGTGAGAGATGACTTCCTGAGATAGAGCACAGAGTGCCACCAAGCAGACAGGAGGTGGGATTGAGACTGGGATGGACCAGGCTCAAACGCCACCTGTAATCTCTCCCCCAAGTCTGGAAAACAAGAGCCCTGACACCCAAGCTCCCAAAGTTGGGAGAAAATGAGACATTGAGATCACCTGATGGCATACTGAGAATGGTCCCCATTGCCATTTTCCTCTGCCCCTCCTGCTGTTCCACAAGTCCCTCTTCCCAGGCCCTCCCACCCACTCTGCTCAGACACAGGGGGCCAACCTTGCGTCTGCGGAAATTTAATGGCAGGTTGGGGACCATCAAGTTTGAGTCACGGAGACGGATAATGATAATCCCCTGCATCCGCCTCTGATTCTTTATGTGTACACACCTTGTCCCCTGGGAGTCGCTGGAAAGTCCTGTGATTGTGCACCCAGGAGGAGGCTGGGTGGGGGGTGGGGTGGGGGTGGAATTTACATTATTGTGAGATGAGTCCTGAAGGGTGGCCAGGACAGAGAATTGGTCCCTACCAGTGCATGCTGCATTTCCATCCCCTGGAGATTTTTCTAGGGTAAAGCAACTGAAAGGATCCATGGAGGTCACCTGGGTGAGTGGCTGAAACTCAAACAGATGTTACAACTCCTGGCTCTGCTCATTTGTGCAATTGCACTTTGTACCATACAGAAATGTGTGTGCTCCAAAATGTCCCCAGGTGTCCCTTTCGGTGGACACCATGTGCATTCATCCTCTAGGTGTTATTGAGCTGCTCAGGGCTTTTCTATAGATTAGACGCTGATGGAGGCCAGGAGCAGCATTACTTGGCATAGGCCACCATGAGAGGGTCCTGCGCTACAGGTGAACGGGGGCCATGGATGTCCATTGTGTGGAACGTCTCTGTCTGCCTCCTTGCAGCAGATCCCCCATACTGAGGTGGGAACCTCAGAGGGGATCAAGGGAAGAATTTGTTGTGGACTGCCCAGCTCTCAGCCTGGTGAGCAGGCCCTGCCTCCTGTGTCACCATCCCTACCCCTACCTTGTCCTCACTCCAAAACCTTTGGGAGACATGGGGACTAAAAAGGCACACAAGTATGAGAGAGGTTGGCTGAGGTATGGGGCAGGGGCCAGGGTTTCCCGTCTTTTCTAGCCCAGCCTGAGCCCAGTGACCCATGACCAGAAGGCTCTTAAAACTCTCCTTAAGAGACAGGGGATGTAGATGGGTGAAGCTTGGATGCTGGCTCTAGAGAACCTTCCTCTTTCCTTCCCCCTTCAGCCTTGGCAAGTGGCTGCCTACCTCAGAGGGTGATGTCCCAGCTTTGTGACCCTCGCCCCCGTATGTGACTTGGGCTGGCCAGTCTGTATCTGCAGTAATGATACCTTGGTCAAAAAGGAAACCAGGGATAGACAGAGTGGGCCGGCAGCCCAGGAGCCTGGCAGCCCAGCCCTGTGCCAGTTGTAGGAGTCACCGAGGAGCATTCCATTTATGGGTCCTCCACCCACCCTTTGGCCATTCCAATACTCTCCCTCCCTTGCAGAGTCCAGGTCTCCAGTTTGTACCTCAGATTCTGGGCCCTAGCCCCTTTAGAAACTCAGGTATCCTGGTCATTCCCCCTGCAGGGCTGACTACCTTCAGCTTGGCCACTCCCTAACCCCTGGGGCCCAGGTAACCAGAGCAGAGCCAGGCTCCAGCCGGCTTTTCCGGTTGGAGGTTGGAGGTGGTGCCCTGGAGCGGACAGCCCCTGGAGGAGGTGGGGGACCCACACCCCGGAAGTCCTAAACTGTGGGGCACTCTCCAGTGTAGTGGCAGTGAGAGTCTAGGCTGGAGTAAGGAGGCCCCAGATTGGGGCTTCCAGCCTCCAGGGAGGAAGGGAGATGCCTGGGTTTGGGGAGAAGGTGTTTTGGAAGGCTATGGGACAGGGACATTATGGGCTGTCCCTTTAGAGCTCTAAGAGGCCAGGCACAGTCACATCGGGTCAGCAGAAGCAGTAAGATCTATAGCCCTGGCTTTGGGAAGGAGGTGAGGTCTGTCGTGGGGGCGGGGGCAAAGTCTAAGGGGAGAAGGGGGCACATAGCTCGTGGGCATGGGCTCTGTCAGGGAACACAGGCTGTGTCTGGCCCCCTGGGGTCCCCTGCCAAGTGCCCCTTCCTCAGAATCTCTCTGCATCCTGTCTCCCTGCCTGCTATAGGCAGGATGATCCCAGTGGCTGAATTCAAGCAATTCACCGAACAGCAGCCTGCGTTCAAGGTCCTCAAACCCTGGTGGGACGTGCTGGCTGAGTATCTCACCGTGGCGATGCTCATGATTGGGGTCTTCGGCTGCACCCTTCAGGTAAGGGGCAGGGCTGTACTGGAGGCCTTCCTGTCTAGCCTTTGCCCACTCACAGACCAATTCTGACCCTTAACTTTCCCTCCACCACTGGCACCGGCACGGGAGTCCTGTGGCAGTCCCTGCTTTCCCAATGCTCTGCTTGTCTCTGGAATCTAGAGAGGACCCTGGTTACCTTGGTAAGGCTACTGTAATCAAGCAGCACAGACCGAGGGGCTTCAACACCAGACGCTTATTCCCATGCATTTAGAGGCAGTGGAAGCCAAGGGAGAACCTGGTGCACACCTTTCTCCCAGATGCCGGCAGCCCCACACCTCTAGATGACATTCTCCTAGGGTCTGTGTCTAAACGTCCCTTCTTTCTTTCTTCCTTTTTAAAGAGAGAGAGGGACAGTGAGAAAAAAAGAGAATCAATTTTATTTAGTTTTTTATGTGGCTTTTGTTGCTCTGACACTGTTCCATACGTGGTGCTGGGATCCAAACTCGTGCATGCCAGGCATCTGCTCCAGCCCTAAATGTCCCCATTCTACAAGGACACAGTCCTGCTGTATGAGGGTTCACTCTCATTGCCTCACCTTAACTTCATACCTCCACAAAAACCCTTTTACAAATAAGGGCACATTCACAAGGATTGAAGGTTGGGGACTTGAACACCTTCTTGGGCGAGGGACACAATCCAACCTAACTCCTTTTCACTGACGACAAGAGATGCTGAGGCTGAGCAGCTCCTCGGATAGCCAGCTGGCAACAGTCTAGCATCAAGGTCCCTCACCTTCAGCCTGCTTCTCTCCCCTGCCCCCAACCCCAGTCCCCACACTGTTTTGCTATCTCCCCGTTCTCAGGTGACGCAGGACAAGATCATCTGTCTGCCCAGTCATGAACCCCGGGAGAACCTGTCGGAGGCCCCTTGCCAGCAGCTGCTGCCTCGGGGAGTCTCGGAGCAGCTGGGGGGTCTCCGGCAGCTCAGTGGTCTCAAGAACAACCTGGACCTGCAGCAGTACAGCTTCATTAACCAGCTCTGCTACGAGACGGCCCTCCACTGGTATGCCAAGTACTTCCCCTACCTGGTCGTCATCCACACGCTCATCTTCATGGTCTGCACCAGCTTCTGGTTCAAATTTCCTGGCACCAGCTCCAAGATCGAGCACTTCATCTCCATCCTGGGCAAGTGCTTCGATTCACCATGGACCACGCGGGCCTTGTCTGAGGTCTCTGGAGAGAATCAGAAGGGTCCAGCTGCTGGACGGGCTACCGCAATCGTGGAGTCCACAGCAGGGACAGGGCCAGGGAAGACAGCTGAAGGAGAGAAGGAAAAGGTGCTTGTGGAGCCTGAGAAGGTGGTGACTGAGCCTCCTGCTGTCACTCTGCTGGACAAAAAGGAAGGCGAGCAGGCCAAAGCCCTGTTTGAGAAGGTCAAGAAGTTCCGTGTGCATGTGGAAGAGGGGGACATCCTCTACACCATGTACATCCGGCAGACAGTGCTCAAGGTATGCAAGTTCTTTGCCATCCTGGTCTACAACCTGGTTTATGTCAAGAAGATCAGTTTCCTGGTGGCCTGTAGGGTGGAGACCTCAGAAGTCACCGGGTACGCCAGCTTCTGCTGCAACCACACTAAGGCCCACCTCTTCTCCAAGCTGGCCTTCTGCTACATCTCCTTCGTGTGTGTCTACGGGATCACCTGCCTGTACACTCTCTACTGGCTCTTCCACCGGCCCCTCAAGGAGTACTCGTTCCGCTCCGTGCGGGAGGAGACAGGCATGAACGACATCCCTGATGTTAAGAACGACTTTGCCTTCATGCTGCACCTCATAGACCAGTATGACTCTCTCTACTCCAAGCGCTTCGCTGTCTTCCTCTCTGAGGTCAGCGAAAGCCGCCTGAAGCAACTCAACCTCAACCATGAGTGGACACCTGAGAAGCTTCGGCAGAAGCTGCAGCGCAACGCGTGGGGCCGGCTGGAGCTGGCCCTCTGTATGCTCCCTGGACTGCCGGACACCGTCTTTGAGCTCAGTGAGGTGGAATCGCTCCGGCTGGAGGCCATCTGTGATATCACCTTCCCCCCGGGCCTCTCGCAGCTCGTTCACCTTGAGGAGCTCAGCTTGCTCCACTCACCTGCCCGGCTGCCCTTCTCCTCACAGATCTTTCTGCGAGACCGCCTGAAGGTGATCCGCGTCAAATGTGAGGAGCTTCGTGAGGTGCCCCTCTGGGTGTTTGGGCTGCGCGGCTTGGAGGAGCTGCACCTAGAGGGGCTGTTTCCCCCAGAGCTGGCTCGTGCTGCCACCCTTGAGAGCCTCCGGGAGCTGAAGCAGCTCAAAGTGCTGTCCTTGCGCAGCAATGCCGGGAAGGTGCCAGCCAGCGTGACTGACGTTGCTGGGCACCTGCAGCAACTCAGTCTGCACAATGATGGGGCCCGCCTGCTTGCCCTCAACAGCCTCAAGAAGCTGGTGGTACTGCGGGAGCTGGAGCTGGTGGCTTGTGGGCTGGAACGAATCCCCCATGCGATCTTCAGCCTAGGCGCACTGCAGGAACTGGACCTCAAAGACAATCACCTGCGCTCCATCGAGGAGATCCTTAGCTTCCAGCACTGTCGCAAGCTGGTCACGCTCAGGCTGTGGCACAACCAGATTGCCTATATCCCTGAGCATGTGCGGAAGCTCAGGGGCCTTGAGCAGCTCTATCTGAGTCACAACAAGCTTGAGACCCTGCCTACCCAGCTTGGCCTCTGTTTTGGCCTCCGCTTGCTGGATGTGTCCCACAATGGGCTGCGTTCTCTGCCACCCGAGGTGGGTCTCCTCCAGAACCTGCAGCACCTGGCTCTCTCCTACAATGCCCTCGAGACTCTGCCAGAGGAGCTGTTCTTCTGCCGAAAGCTGCGGACATTGCTTCTGGGATACAACCACCTAAGCCACCTATCGCCTCATATTGCAGCCCTCAGGGCCCTCAGCCGCCTGGAGCTCAAGGGCAACCGCTTGGAGGCGCTGCCAGAAGAACTGGGCAACTGCACGGGGCTCAAGAAGGCAGGGCTGCTGGTGGAGGACACCCTTTATGAGGGGCTGCCTGCAGAGGTGCGAGAGAGGATGGCAGAGGAATGAAACCAGGGTGGGGCAAGTTGAGGTAGAGGCCTTTGGATGCTTCTGCCCCAGCAGTGTCTTACAAGGGAGGGGGCCGCTGGGCCCAGCCAGGAGAGCAGGGGCAGACACGTTAGCTTTGTGGGGTCTAGACAAGATCCCTGGACTGGTTTGTCTGGAGAAACACAGGAAGTTGTGGATTTGGGGTGGAACCCTGTATGAAAGGATTAACTCAGAATCTCAGACAAAAACCACACCTGTGTCTTTGGCTGGTTGTCCTGCCCACCCTCTGGACATTCCAGCTCAATTAGTGACACATATGGGAGTGGGGACACATCCCAATGGGATTTCCAACCCTCCCACCACCAACAAAGCAGCTTACATCTGGGGTTCTCTCCCAAGGAGGGGACACAGACACGAGGGACCAGTTCTCCAAATCCCCCATCCCAACTTTGATGCTAAGTCCTTATTTATGAGTCATTTGCTACAGTCACATGTACCAAGAACAATGGTCCTCCTTTTGGCCGTGTGTCAACATTAACTGAGGGGCTAGGACAAAACAAAACATCCCAGCCCCACCCTTGAAACACTCATTCTGCAGCTTTGGGTGGGGGCCAGGAACCTACTAATAAATAAACTGCCAGGTAATTATGATGCAGGTAGCCCTAAGCCTGTATGAAGGAAACACTGACCTGAGGACTAGCTATCTGAAAGCCTAGATTCAGTGCCCCTTTTAGACCCTGGCCCTTTGAGAACTCAATGAAAGCAGGACACCTCCTTCCTTAGGAAAATGCTCTTGTAACACACCTGCAACACTGCAAACAACTTCAGGCAGTTGGCAGCTCCTCCACAGGGTTTTCATGAGCTTAGGACTTCCTAAGTTTGGCCAACACCTGCTTTGGAGGCTCCATTTTTCTGAGGACATGCAAGGACTTTGTCTTTTGGATGTTCCCTGAGTGAGGGAGCAAATGCCTTTGGGCGCTTAATAAATATTATGAGGACTATGACTCTGATCTTTTACATACACTCCTGTTTTTGTCTAAACTATGTCACAGGACTGTGACAACACCTGTCTTCCAGAATCAAGGTTTTGTCTATCCTAGGAGAGGCACCAAAGGCTGCTCAAAGCAGGGCAAGGTAGAGAACTCAAGGTATTTCCGCCTGGCTTTTTCCTGGAGAATCCCTTTTCCTCTCCCTCCCCTTTTTATCCTCTTAACTGCACACTTGTCTGCTCCTCCCAGAAATCACCAGAGGAGTCCCTACAAGCCTTCGCTGCCCATCCCAAGGTGTTCCTGAGTTGGGGTTGGGGATTTAGCTCAGTGGCAGAGCGCTCGCGAGCAAGGCCCAGAGTTCGGTCCCCAGCCCTGGGGGGTGGTGGGGGGGAACCAAGGTGTTCCTGAGTTAAACTCAGCATAAGTAGCGTACTTGGCACAGCGCCACCTCCTGGGTTTGGCCATCTGCCAAGTGTCTGCAAAATCCAAATCTCCTGGCACCTAAGAGTGGATACAAGCTATTGAGGAACCCAGGGTTCCATATGGGTACATTTTCCAAGCACCCATCATACCCCTTAAAAGGAGCTGTTTAGACTGAGGGGACATAACCCCAGGGTCGATGCGAATTCCGCAGGTCCATGAGCTGGGCTCATTCTGGAAGCGAGACACATGGGGTGGGACGTCTTGAGGTCCCACGCAAGTGGGGCCAGGAATTCTGGCAACGACCTTGGCTCTGTCATCGAAGTCAGAGGTCACGCCGCTGAATTTGGAGCCCTCCCCTCCCACCAGGTCTTGGCCAACCCTGAGCCTGCTGGGATTAGCTGAAACGGAAAGGGCTCCCCACGAGTGCCTAATTATGGTGAGGAGGCCGCGCCGCACGCCAGCGGGAGTTCAGTTAAGTGCACAGGAACCCCAATGAAGCACTGAGGCGAAGGCGTCAGTTCCGTGAGGGTCCAGCTGCTAGGATCCGGACCGGGAAGAGCGAGGACACTGGAGCCGCACCAATACGGCGCCCACAAACGACAACCAGCGCACACGCGCAACAGAAGTCACGAGCGTGACCGCGTCTCCACCTCCGTACGCGTGCGTGCCGCTGACCCCGCCCACCGTTCCCTAAAAAAAGGTGGGTTTCCACGCAGCGCCTCTCTGCGAAGCGCTCAGGGATTTACGCATGCGCACCACGATGGTAGTGGTGCACTTTGTCCGCCGCGAGCTCTAGGAGGCGTCGTCCCTCGGATTGGGACTAAGTACGCACGCGCGGAGGCTGGTACGCAGGCGGGGCGGGTGCGCGTCGCGGACATGCGCCGTGCGGGACGAGACGGCGGCTCGGCGGGGTCATCCAGGCGCAGGCGCAGTGCGGTGTTTGTCTACCGGACTGACGGGCGGCCCGGCAGTGCTCGGCGGCGGCGGCGGCGGGGAAGATGGCGGCGTCCTCCCTGGAGCAAAAGCTGTCCCGCCTGGAAGCAAAGCTGAAGCAGGAGAACCGCGAGGCCCGGAGGAGGATCGACCTCAACCTGGATATCAGCCCCCAGCGGCCGAGGCCCAGTAAGCACGGCGGCGTGGGGGAGGGGGCAGGTGGGGCGGGGCGCGCGCCGCGAGAGGCCCCGCCCCCGTCGCCAGGCCCCGCCCCCGCTTCCGGGGCGCTCGTTCTGCTCCTCCCTCCTCTGCCTCCCTCCCCCTCCCCGCCGCTGTCGGCCCGCTGGGAGAGGGTCACGGTGACCCGGGGGGCGTGGGGCAGGCAGGTTCCCGGGCCGCCCTCTCCCGGGCCTTGGGATTCCTACTTTCGAGGCCTTGGAGCCAAGTTACCCGACTGCACGTGAGGACCCCGCACCCTGCGACCCGCCCCCATCCCTGCTATCCCTGGAGTTTCTGTCACCTGCCCTAAGCTGGGCTCCGCGATCCCACGCGACCGCCACCCTTCTAGCAAACATGGTCACGTCAGTTTTGGGACATGATTCCACTCCGTTGCAGTGACTGTCAAAAGAGTTCCACTTTCTGGCCTTGGGTGCAGCTGACCTCCAGTCACACTCATATGCACTTACATGGTCTGGGGACACCTGAGGTCACTTAACCATGTATAACCTTTGTCCTCATATAATTCCTTCAACTCTGTTATCCCTGTTCTCCTCATGGTTTTAGTTGGTGGTTCTTTATTCCCAGCCTGGGATGATCTTTGTCATTAGCCTCAGGGGACCCTCTCCCACATGGAACGGGCTCACTTGTGCCCCTGTGTCTACCTTCACTACCACCACCCTAGTGAGATGTTTAGCCCTCTGGAGACACACATCCATCTCCCAGGGTGGTGACTATCTCCTTGGTTCAAGTGACTGTTTCCCTATCCCTCCCCATGCCCACACCCCCCACTAGGCCTGGGGACAGCTGAGTAAGTCTATTCTCCCCAGCACACAAATGCCTCCTTTCTGGTCTGTGCCTTCATCCCTGGCACCTTGTCCTGGATTAGCAGCTATCTTCCTCCCAACTTTCAACACACACAATCACGTTTAGCCTCCTTATTGTGTTCCACAGACTTCTGTCACTGTGTCTTTTCAGCTGCAGGGAATGGATTTTCCCCCTCCCCATGGACCCTCTACCAACCCCCTTCTACCCACCCCCAAGGGTGACCCTTTCTGTCCCTTAACCCAGCAAAAGAATGTTCTGTTTCATATCCCCTGTGATATGGCCCTGGGAGTTATATAACTCCTTGTCATGTTGACAGGAGAGGGAAGTCACCACTCCCACCATGCCTGGGTGCTCTGTCTACCCCCTGGTCATTTAGCTTGACCTTCAAGTCTGACCCTTCCTCAGTCTCTATTCAGGGTCCACTCCCTTCCCTCCCTCTTCAGATATGGGTTGGCTTGGGTTCCTCCCTGAGGAGTGTTTTGGGAACCCAGAGAAATCCCAGAGGTGGAAATGCTGTATTTGGATGCTGCTTGGGACCAGAAGTTTGGCCAAGACCTGGAGGGTCCCTGCTGGGCTCTGCAGGTCTGTCGTACCCAGCCCCAGCAGTGAATGAGACAGGAATGGGTATGGGTTCCAGGGTATCTTAAGGGTGGCTGCCGCCAGTGCAGAGCATGGCCCATGGCGGGCAGGCCCCAAGGAGCCCCCTCCAGGTGTCTGTGTGTGTCAGCTCCATCCCATCCTACCCACCCTCCCGTCTCTGTCAATTTCTACCCACCTCTGCAGTTCGGTGCCTTGCGTCTCCCCTCCTCCTCATTATGATTTGATTTCTTTCTTTTGGACAAATCAGCCATTTCTGTTGTGATTTATCGTGGTGTTGTTTTTTTTCTTCCTTTCCCATCCAGTTATTGTGATCACTCTAAGCCCTGCTCCTGCCCCGTCCCAGCGAGCAGGTACCAGCCTTTTTATCATCACTGCTTGGACATCTGCACCATTGACCTAACCGCAGCCCTGGCCGCAGAATGCCGTCCCCTGCCTCCACGCTTCATGTGTGTGTTCTGTCTCCTCCTGCTCTCTTATTTTCTCTGAGTCTACCAGAGCAGTGTGGGCCCAGCCCCATCTTCCTCTGTCCTCACACGCCTCCATCCTACCTCTTGAGTTCAGATTTGCATTGCATAGAGGAGGAAATAGGTTCCCCTAACGAGTGGAAGTCTGTTGCCCACAGAGGGGCGAGCTTGTGTGTGCGTGTGTGCCTGTGTGTGTGCATGTGTAACAGAGAGAAAGTGGGGCTAGGTGAGTGCATCATTCCTGTTCATTTCAATAATTGGATGAATGGTTGTCACCCCCATGTGCTGCACCTATTCTTGGTACTAGGGACATAGAGGTGAACAGAACAGACCCAGTCACTGTCTTGTGGAAGTGTGGCGGCAATGGACAGTGAGCACGTTCTTAGGTAGAACATTCTGGCAGGGTGAGGGGCTCTGCACAGGGTTGCTTAGGGAAAGCCGCTGGAGGAAATAGGATTTAAGCCAGGGGTGCAGAGGAGGTGGGAGGTGACATCCCATCAGATGCCCCTATGCTGGTGCCAGTGCGTTTGCGAGTAGAGGTAGTGGGCAGTGGTTATGCTGGTTCCCAGGTATGCTGTGCCCTTGCGTGTAGGAGAGAGCACCTGTGCTGGGTAGAATTCTGCCCTGAGGGTAGTTGGTAGTTGTGCGTGTGCACATGTGCGTCAGGGAATGTGGGGCTGGCTCTGTCTCTGTCTCTGTCTGCATGTGGTGCAGGAGGTTGCATCATGAGCTGTGTGTGTCTGTGTGTGCGTGCTTGCATGTGTATATGTGCATGACAGACTGCAGCTTGCACATCCACAGCTCCTCTTGGTGGATACGTGCCCCTGTACCTCTTCATTCTCTCTCATTCATTCCTTCTCATTGTCCCTCTTTCTTTTCATCCTCTTGCTAACTCTGTCCTCATCGCCATGTAGCTGTCATCCCCTCTGATCTCTGTTCTCAGGGCTTTTGTGTTTTCTGTCCCTTCCCCACTTCCCCACCATGCTGCGTTTTCTAGGGCTGGTGGATTGTGCAGGGAAGGGGACTGATAGGGCACCTGGGGGCGTGGTCCTCATCCCAGAGAGCCGATACTGGGCAAAGAAGGTGCTCCGATGCCTCTGGGAGCAAGACCGGTCCAGTTCCTAGAGTTGAGGCTCACGAGAGTTGGGAGCTGGATGTGAGGGGAACGCAGGAACCCTCAAGTGCTACCAAGGGATTAGGACTGACATGGGCAGAGCAAAGGCACAGGGACATCATAGTGCTGCTGTGTGTCCAGGAGCAAGGGGAGAAGAGTGTGAAGAGTGCTGTCCCAGCAGACCCCCAGGGCCTTTTTCCACTTCTGCTGGATTCTGACAGGATGTGCATCCCTTCCCAGACTTCAGGTCAGGGCACTCTACATGCCTCTCACAGGCTAAGGTCCAGGACCTGGGCTAACAAGACCAAGAAAGGGCCTGGCTGACAACTACTGGAGCATACTTCCTCTCTCTCTCTCTCCTCATTGGTCACTGGGCCAAGTGGCAAGGCAGGGGACATGTGGAGGGCTTTGGGAAAGTGGCAGGCTCCAGGGCCTCCCGAAGGGGAGGGTTCTTGTAGCCACTGCCCAGAGTTGACAAGCTGTTACCCTTTCTGGAGCACCAAGGCCTCTGGAGTGTGAGTGGTCTAGGAGCTACACTGGCCTCCCAACCCCTGCTTCCCACCCCATTGCCAGGCAGGGAGACCCTTAGTTCCCCAGGAAACCTGCTCTGCTGCCCCTGCCCCTCTTGGGCCTGTCTCTGCAGTGCCTCCTCTGTACAGCTGGACCCTAAGTCTTGGCTCCTGTCTGTCCGTGTCTCCCACCTCCTAATGCTGCCTGCCCGTCCTGGGTTCCTGTTGCCTACCTGCCTGCCTGCCTGCCTGCCTGTAGCATGCCCCAGCTGTCCGCATGCAGGCCATTGGATAGTACCAACTCCCTTGCCTCCACTCCTGCTCAGCCCCACCAGCCTCTGGAGGAGCTGTGCCACTCAGATCCCTTTACCCTGAAGATGCAGGCCCAGTCTGGGGTCCTGCCCCTGGCTCTTTGGCTGCTTGGTCCCAGCTCTGCAGGTTTGACTGGGAGACACTTGCTAGCCAGAGGGTGCCTCTACCTGACTCTGGAGCAGAACATGGGGCAAGGCAACCAGAAGCCAGGGGCCTATGTCCACTGTCTTCCCAGGATGGTCCACCTGATTCTTGTTTGGCTGCCTAATTTGATGGTGGCAGGGCCAGGGCCCAGGCTGATCCTGGTGGGTAGTCCTTCGCATGGGCCAGTGTGGGCTCTGTGGCTCTGGGCCTGCCTCCTGGCAGAGATGGGGAGGAAAGGGATGTATCAGAGAGGCTGCCTGGCTAAGGGTCCCCACGAGGTCCCCACCTCACTTCTCTGTCAGCATAGACTTGGGAATCAACCCTCAGGCTCTGGGGACCACCAGCCCTACCACCTCCCCTATCAGTCTAACCCATCCTTTCAGGTTGGGGTTGGGGGGACAGGAGAAAGCATCCTGAGGACTGTCCCAGCCAGCCAGGCAGGAGGCTATGTCAGCTTGGCTGAGGGGCATGAGAGAGGGCAAGATGAGGATCCCCGCCCCTCCCCAGAATGTCAGGCCTGGAGCTGAGACCATCTGGGTTCTGACCCCCTCCCCACTTCTGGTTCTCAACCCCCCAGCCCTGCAGCTCCCGCTGGCCAACGATGGGGGCAGCCGCTCACCGTCCTCAGAGAGCTCCCCACAGCATCCCACACCCCCCGCTCGGCCCCGCCACATGCTGGGGCTGCCATCAAACTTGTTTACGCCACGCAGCATGGAGAGGTGAGCTATCAGAGCAAGGCCAGTTGGCTGGCGGGGGTGTTCAGTAGGGGCAGCATGGGAGCTGCTGTTGGGCCAGTTCCAGGGAGAGGGTGGTGAAGCTCATGGGGAGCCTGGCAGGTGGGGCTGGAGTTGCCTTCACCAGTTCCTGCTCCCTGTCTCCAGCATTGAAATTGACCAGAAGCTGCAGGAGATCATGAAGCAGACAGGCTACCTGACCATCGGGGGCCAGGTACCACCCTTGCTTGGCACCCCGGCTGGGAGTGGGCAGGACATAGCTGGGCTGGGGGGATGGGAGTACAAGCCCTGGGGACCCTCCAGCCCTTTTTCCTTCCCTGCACTTGCCAGCGCTACCAGGCAGAGATCAACGACCTGGAGAACCTCGGTGAGATGGGCAGTGGCACCTGCGGACAGGTGTGGAAGATGCGCTTCCGGAAAACAGGCCATGTTATTGCTGTCAAGGTGAGTGCAGCCCCTCTTTCTGGGCTTGGTCCCTTGCTCTGCGGCCCTTGTGCTAAAGTTTCTCTTGGCCATCCCTCCTTGCAGCAAATGAGGCGTTCTGGGAACAAGGAAGAGAACAAGCGCATCCTCATGGACCTGGACGTGGTGCTCAAGAGCCACGACTGCCCCTACATCGTGCAGTGCTTCGGAACCTTCATCACCAATGTGAGCTGGCTCCTGCCCTGCCCGGCCCATCTGGGAAGCACCGGGAACCCCTCCGCCCCCTCAGGGTCCTGTGTACTTGAGTCTCCTGGACCTCCTCCTTTTCTCTGGGGCCAAAGCATGACTGGGGTGGTCAGGAAGGCACAGTCACCCCAAGCCACATGTGCCATCCCTCCCTCTGCAGACGGATGTCTTCATCGCCATGGAGCTCATGGGCACATGTGCTGAGAAGCTTAAGAAGAGGATGCAGGGTCCCATTCCTGAGCGGATCCTGGGCAAGATGACGGTGGCGGTGAGCAGCTAGGCCAGAGTTCATGTCACTGGGTTGGCAGCCCCAGGCCATTCCCCCCTTTATGGAAGCCTTCTACTGTCCATGCTGCAGATTGTGAAGGCACTATACTACCTGAAGGAAAAGCACGGGGTCATCCACCGTGACGTCAAGCCCTCAAACATCCTGCTGGATGAACGGGGACAGATAAAGCTCTGCGACTTCGGCATTAGCGGCCGCCTGGTGGACTCCAAGGCCAAAACGAGGAGTGCCGGCTGTGCTGCCTACATGGCAGTGAGTCAGGGGTCCAGTGGGGCCTGGAAAGTGGGTGGGGTCCGAGAGACTGGCCCCTACCTTCAGCATACATCCTCTTCCTCCTGGCAGCCTGAGCGCATTGACCCCCCGGACCCCACCAAGCCAGACTATGACATCCGTGCAGATGTGTGGAGCCTGGGCATCTCGTTGGTGAGTCGGGGCCCTGCTTCCACCCTTGGTCTGGGAGTAAGGTCTTGAGGGTGTGGAAGGAGGGCACAAGGGACAGCAGGCATACATCTCTTGCCAGCCCAGCCCTGCCTGTCTCCCTCTCAGGTGGAACTAGCAACGGGGCAGTTTCCCTACAAGAATTGCAAGACAGACTTTGAGGTCCTCACCAAAGTTCTACAGGAAGAGCCCCCACTCCTGCCAGGTCATATGGGCTTCTCGGGGGACTTTCAGTCGTTTGTGAAAGACTGGTGAGCACCCCTACTCTGCCCTGCCCTTCTGCTCTGGGAGGCCTCAGGAGGGCAGACAGTCCATTGCTCAGGGCTGCTAGAGAAGGTTGGGGGTGGATGAGGAGGGGGAGGCTTCCCAGGGATGGGGCCTTGGCACTTGCAAGCCGGCTTATGACCAGGGACTGTAGATAGGAACTGAAGCTGGTGCAGGACCATGAATTGGGCTTGAATCTGGCCTGGTGCCATCTCAGGGCTGGGAGCCCCAAGCACTCTGCCTTAGCAAGCAGAATGAGGTATTCAGGAGGTCCATGCAGGAGTCTCCCTGGGGAGCCCCACCCATGTGTCTGCTAGGAACCTCACATTCCAATTCTAGCTCCCCAGACCAAGTCCTCAACATGTGCCCTGGCTGGGAGACTTTGGGGACACACAACTTGTCAGGTCCCAGCCATCAGCAGATCTGGAAGACCCCTGACTCACAGGGGAGGGCTCGCGCAGGAACACAGCCAGGCCTGTCCTCTCAGATGTTCACCTCTCTTTCCTTCCTCCTCTTCCTCCAGCCTTACTAAAGATCACAGGAAGAGACCAAAGTATAATAAGCTACTTGTGAGTACTGGGGCCCCACCCTACCATTTGGGAGTTCAAGCCATACCCCCAGCAGAGGCCTGGAGGGAAGACCCCTCAGCCTAAGCCCTGCCCCTCGGATCCACAGGAACACAGCTTCATCAAGCGCTATGAGACGCTCGAGGTAGATGTGGCATCCTGGTTCAAGGATGTCATGGCGAAGACTGAGTCACCGAGGACTAGTGGAGTCCTGAGCCAACACCACCTGCCCTTCTTCAGGTAGCCACATGGTGGCTGCCAGCCCCTCAGGGGCCAGGGCCGTGGCTACAGGACCCCTTTCCCCATCTGGCCACCCTACTGCCTGCTAGGGGAAATCTGGGTCCTGGACAGCCACAGAGGGCTGAGGACAGAAAGGAGGGGATGCCCACCACCCCTGACTCCCTGCCCACCAGCCGTGGACAGATGGGCCTACTGGGCCCCAGCCCTTCCCACCCTAGGGTCAGCTGGCTGCGTGCGTCCTGACAGACACTGTGAATGGAAGACAGCAGGCCGCGAGCAGACTCGCTATTTATTCAGTCGAACCTCTGGGCTGGGGCAGTCCCTAGGGGCCAGGAGAGAGCCCCCTCCCCCACATTCTGTACCCCACACTCCCAGCATCTGCCTCTCTGCCTTTCCCCATGCACACATTTGCTGTCCATCTCTTCTGCACCTCTGCCCCTGTCTGGCTTTCCCCATTTCCCTCTAGTTCTCTGCTTCTCTCCTGGCTCAAGCCTGGGCTTGGCCACCCCACCCTTCCATGGGAGCCCTGGGTACATCTAGGCCTCCTTGAGTCCTAGCCCCAGGATGGTGGTGTGGTCTTTATGACTGCAGCCAGACCAGGGCTGGTTTCTTTCCCTCTCTCTGTGTGTGTCTCTCTCTTTGATCTCAGGGGGTCCTTTTTGGAGTTTATTGTATTTTATTGTACTTGGTGGGGTGTTGGGGGGGAGGGGAATGAGGAGAGTGTGTCCTCATGGGGTGTGTTGGTACCTTCAGAAACTTTTACCAAAGTCATGTTTAGCTGCTTGTGGTGAGGCCTCCAACTGCTCTCTGGCACTAGGGGCTGGGGCTGGGGGCTGAGCCAAAGGGACCTGGGCCTGGGTTGGGCTACTGCTCCTTGTCAGGCCTAGGCCAGAAGAGGCCAAATATGGGCTCCGGGGCTCTTCCACCTTCAAGGCTGGAGACTGGCTGCGGCTTGCGGGTGAGTTGAGAGCTTAGGCAGTGGAGGGAACCCAAGGGGCCTTGGCCACAGAATGGCCTTCAGGGAAGGTAGGAGAAGGGTGTAGTAGGGTGCAGCAGGCTTCAGGGAGGTGGCTGGAAGGACTTGATGACGGGAGAGCTGTGGGGCCAGGGAGTTGGGGGAGGGGCAGGAGGAAGTCAGGGATTGAGGGCAAAGGGAGCAGATGTGGAGGTTGAAGGATGTGAGATAGGGGCAGGCTTGAGTGTGAGGGGAGACCAGGCCAGGTATGAGAGTGTAAGGTGGCTATCCCCATCTTGCCACTGAGTGACCCTCAGCTCACCTGGAGCTGGCCAGCCCCCAGCCCACCTAGAGGCCTGGGATGGGGAAGGACCAGGCCATGCTGTCCAACCCCCAGCTCACCACAGCAGCCAGAGCAGGATGGGGTGTGTTTCCTTTTTTGTTGGTGATGCATGCAAATCAAGTGGACGAGAAAACAAAATAATGGGGGGGAACAAAAAAAGAAACCAACACCAAAGGTGAGGAACCTGGCTGTTCATAGCTGAATCAGCATAGGCTTAGCGCTGTGGCCTCTGCCTGTCTGACTCCTTACTGTTACTATATTCACCCCTGCCGCATGTTTAAAAGGTAATACAAGTCATCTTCTCTCTGCCCCCAAGGGGAAGGCACCTTCTCCAGCTGTTCATCTCCTTTGTGAGGGGATGGGGTTGGGGCCAACTGGCCTGGCCCCCTGCCTTTGTGGGCAGCTGGAAGGTTGCTTGGCTGGTTCCAGAGCCAGCACAGGCCTGAGGCTGGGCTGCCTGGTTTTATTTTTATTTAACTTTATTTTCTGTTTTGTGAGTGTGTGTCCACCCTCACCCACCCCCCAGTGTTAAAGGGGAGCTCTGGGGAGTCTCTCCTGCCTCCCTGCCTCTCCCAAGGCTTCTCCATCACCAGCCATCCCTCTGGACCAGAGGGCAGATGGGGTGGGCAGGAGCCTGGGATGGCCTGGCCCAGCCCACCGGCCCATGAACCCCTTCTCAGGCCACCAGTATTGCCCTGTTCCTTTTTAAAACAAAATGCCCTTGTTTGTAAATCCTTAGATGCTTGAGAATAAAACCCCCTCCCTTTTCTTCTGAGTTTGTGTTGTGTCATGAGGCTGGTAAGGCCTGGCGGGGAGAGGTGGGAAGGGACCAGAGAAAGCACCATTCAAGCGGAGGCCCTTGCATTGAGGGGAAACTGAGGCAGGATTGGAAGGGGTTGTTTGTAGTGACTCACTGAATATCAAGTGGCCTTTGTGAGGTACCTCTTCTCCCCGGTAATCTCAAGCAGAACAAGAGAGGAGCCATTAATCCCTGCTGTCCTTGGGCATCAGCTCTGATGTCAACCCCTCAGTCCTCCACCCCCGCTCCCTGCTTCTCAGGGTGGCTGCGCAGCCAAGGCCAGGGCTGCTTGCCCACCTGCCTGACCTGGGTACAGCCCAAGCAGGTGCTTCAGCGCTGGTTCTGGTGCGCTTCATCCTCAGCCAGTGCGGCATGCTGGGCACCACGCTCCTGCTGCTGGCCCTGCTCCCAGGGACCTCCACCTTGCCCAGTGGGCCACTTGGTATGTATAGGCTGAGGGGACCCTGGGTGGGTCATGCTCTCATTGTCCTCTTGTCCTTTTTGAAGACCTCATCTGTTTCAGGAGTAGGGTGAGGTTTGTATCTCCCCAGAAGCCACCAGGAGGACAAGAGCTGGAGGAGTGGGGCCGTCAGTTCAGATGCTTTTTGGAAATAGTTGTGCAGATCACATTAGAGGGGATCCCAGTCTCCCTCAGTTACCCTTTGCTGCTGCTGCTGCTCTGAGACTGGGAGTTTAGAGCCAGGCCCTGGTGGTAAACCCCAGACCCTGGTGGTCTGGCTGGACTGTGCCCAGAAAAGCCTCAGGGAAGGGTTCCTCTGTTCCCCTTCCCCTGCTGACGACTGCATCCACCTCTTAGGGAACAGCGGGACTATATCTCTTAAGAGCAGCTGGGACGAAGGGAGGGGACTGCACCAGCCTCCGACTCCATCCATCATAGGGCGCTGCTCTCCCTTTTCCTCTGCGAGATTCTCTAGCCTACTCAACAGGTGGAAAAGAGGACTCCCCAGGGGCGCACCACTGTCCCCTGCCGCCACTGGGGAACGTGATGTTTCTGGGGTCGGTAGGTGGCTCATGTTAGTAACTAGCAACCCACTTTGGAAGAACTTGGGGGGAACCACCACCAGGACTACGTCCCTTTTCCGAAGGTAGTGGTGGGGTGGAGGTCAGGACACTTTCTTGGAGGGCATAGGGGAGTGCGTCCTCCTTCCTCTGCGGCTCTTTCCCCATTCCTGACAGCGTCCCAGTTCCCCCGGGCGCCTGGCCCCTGGCTGCGCAGGCCCCTTTTCAGTCTGGAGCTGTCTGACGCGGAGGACGCCTTCCCGCGCCGCGCGGGGCCGCTCGAGGTCCCAGCGGATAGCCGCGTGTTCGTGCAGGTTCGTGGGTGAGCACCCAGGGTGGGTGGGTACAGGCGGGGACTGGACGACCTTGACGGGCACCTCCCTCCCCCAGGCGGCCCTGGCCAGACCCTCGCCGCGCTGGGGCCTGGCCCTGCACCGCTGCTCAGTAACGCCGTCCTCACGCCCGGCCTCCGGGCCCGCCTTGTTGCTGCTGAGCGGGGGCTGCCCCGCTGACGCCTCGGTCGCCTTCCCGCCACCGCCGCACCCCGATGCAGCCCGCCCCGCGCGCTTCAGCTTCCGGCTGCGCCCGGTCTTCAACGCCTCGGTGCAGTTCTTGCATTGCCAGCTGAGTCGCTGCCGCCGCCTCCGGGGAGCCCGCCCGACGCGCGAGGCTCGGACCTCGCCGCTGCCATTGAGGAGGGTACAGCACACAAAACCTGGAAACTGGGCGCTAGGGACCCTCTGGGGGCACAAGAGTCTCTGGAAGCTGAGGGAGAAGCACCTCTGGGTTTGGACACCTGGAGGTCAGGATCCTGTGTCTGGGGCAAGGATCCCTTGGGAGCGGGGGTCGATACTGGAGACTCTGGGTGTGCTAGGCGCAGAAATCCCCCAGGACCAAAGGCTTCTTCGGGGGAAAGGAAGTGGACACTGACTCCCCTCATGGCCAGGGCTCTGGGATACTTTGGAAGGGTCTGCAGAGACTGGACGCAGAAGCCTGCTTGCAAAGGGACCAAATCTGTGTGCACCTGGTGTGGCCTCACAGGTTAGGTGCTAAGAAAGCCGGATCGTGTGACATGGAGCGCCTGACGTCTGAGATCTTCTCAGGCTGGGCAGCTAACCATTTGTATGTACATTGGCTGGGCTCAGGGACCTCTATGGACTTCTAAAGGGTCCAAGTGATGACCTCCAGGCTGAGGTGGAGAACTGTGCGCTCTCTCGGAGCGGGTGTTACTGGTGATTGAGCCCATGGGGCTTTAACCACGGGGCTCCATCCCCAGTCCATTTTAAGAAAGGATCCAGCAGAGTCGCTGAGACTGTCCTCCAACTTGGAATCCTCCCGATTCAATCAGTGGAGCTGCTGGGATTACACTGTACCGGGCGCTTAGGTCTTTTCTTGGGGAAACCTGAGGACCAGATCCAGGATCGCGGGGACCTGACTTCCCTGTTTCTTTCCTTCTCGCCAGTGTCTGCCTCAGGATGAAGCGTGCGCGGGCGTTGGCAGCGGCGAGAGCCTGGGTGCCGACAGCCTCAACCTGCACACGCTGACGCAGCCTATCGTGGTCACAGTGCCGCGGCCACCCCCCAGTAAGCACGCAGGGTGCCCTGGGCTTGGGGTGGGGAGCACAACTGGGTCCTGGGCCCAGTCTCAGCGTTGCGCTCTCCCACAGGGCCGCCCAAGAGCCTCCCAGGCAGGGCCGTGCTTCCTCAGCCGCCGGCGCCGGCCCCCGGGGCCCTGGAGCCCGCACCGGTGGTGGCGCTAGTGTTGGCTGCCTTCGTGCTGGGCGCCGCGCTGGCCGCCGGGCTCGGCCTGGTCTGCGCGCACTCAGGTACTCCCGGCCTATTTCCAGGCGTCCAGATCAGGGATCTGAGTGATCCCAGCCTGCTCTAGGCCTCAGGCTTCCTAGACTTGCCTCCGCTGCGCCCATGGCAGCCCCTAGGGGGCGCGCTTACCCAGGCGCAGGGCGCAGCAACCGCTGCTACAACCAGCCTCTCCCTTCCAGCGCCTCCACTCCCAGGCCAGCCAACCAGAGCCTCGCCCGGCGGCACCCAGCCCCGGAGGCCCCAGTGAGCCAGGTAAGTGTGGGGAGGGTAGATCTGGAGGAAGAACTGGAGGAGGACGGTGATGATAACGACCCTCACAGGGCTTACTCTTGTAATAGTCACGGTTCTAAATGTTTTGCACACATTCACCTTCACAAAGCTATTATGATAATCCCCGTTAGAGAGAGAAAAATGAGGCACTGAGGTTAAGTAACCTGTCAAAAGTCAACGTTGGGTGGAGCTGGGACTGGAAGACATGGAGTAGGGTCACTGAGGCAAGAAGTGGGGTCTGGATGTTTTGAAAAAGAGCCCTCAACATTGGACAGACATTAGGCAAGAATTGGGGGTTCAGACCCAGTCCCCACTCGCCCTGCCACACAGACTGATGGAAAAGGCAGCCAATGCTGGGAGGGGGGTGCGTAGTTTCTTCTCGCTCGCTCAGTCAGCTCCACCCCTCCTCAGCTATGGAGCCTTGCCAGCGGGGTCCAGATATGCACCCAACCACGAGTCTGGTACTATACCGCCAGACCGGATCCGCAGCTCTGGACGTGACCCTTTGGGACCTCGACTCCTGTCTTCTCCCCTCCCTTTCTTCCCGCCTCCCGGCCGAGTCTCAAAATAAACGTCTGAACTGCTCCGCTGAGCTTTGCTGGGGTCAGTGTGTGCGCTTAGTGCGGTGGGCAGGTTTGGGGCCTGAGACTAGAATTTGGGGGGATTGGGCGGAACTCTTACGGCCATACACACCTGTGCCAGGGGCGAGGCAAGGGCGATTTGCTCCAAACAGAAAGTGACACTGCCAGCTTAAGTTTAAAATAAGCCCCGCCTTCTTCCTGTCCGCTGCCTCCTCCGGTCTCTGTCCACCTGCCCCTTCCACCTCCCCAAGCCGGACCTTCTTTGCTCTCTCCCCTTCCACCGCCCAGACCCCGCCTCTGCTCCTTTGCTCCACATTCTACCTCCGCTCGGATCTCCTCGCTGATCTTGACTCCTTACAACTAGTCTAGAATTCCTTGAATCCCTTCTGTCTGAGCTCCTCCGTCCCCTGCGCACAGACAAGAGTGGGAATATTAGCTCCGGCTTACAGATGAGAATACTGAGGTTCGGCAAGGCTAGGTCCCTTGCACAAGGTTCTCAGGACTACCGGACTCCACAGCTCAGGCTTTTGACCACCACCAGATGACTGCCCTCCCATCTTCGAAATGCAAAGCACTCAAAGTAGGAGTTTTATAAGCTAGTTCAGAAATGTAGGAAAGACTAGTGATCCAAAACGTCGGCTGCAGTTCATGAAGGACTGACTCGCCCCCGCCTCGATTCCGGCGCAGTCTTCCGGTTATTTCCAGAGGTGGTTACTTTTGGCCCGCAAATGCGAAGCCACGCCCCCATCAGCTACCTTCTCCGCGCGGGGCTTTCTGGTCTCAGCGGCCTCCGTAGTCCCGCCCACTGGGCTAGCGGCCCTATTACACAGGTCCCTCCCGGTAGCATGAAGCCACCGCAGCGGCAGCGAGCCGCTCCGGCACGCTATCTGGGTGAGGTGACCGGCCCCGCAGCCTGGAACCCCCGCGAGAAGCGGCAGCTCTTACGACTACTGCAATCGCGGCGGGGACAGCCGGAGCCAGACTCCGCTGAGCTGGCCCGGGAGCTGCGGAGCCGGAGCGAGGCTGAGGTGAGTGCTGTGCGGGCTTCGGGATGGAAGAACGACTGTAGGCGGGGCTAGGGCGTGTCTGGGTCGGGAGGGGCCGGGGAGTGGGCGAGCGGCGAGGGTGCAGCTTAGGGGCGGGGCCGCGTTAGGATGCCGCGGTCAGTGACGTTTAAGCCACTATTGGGAGTGTAAGCGAGTGGGGCGTGAAGCTGAAGGGTGGGGCCAGGCCGGGACGCGAGTGGCTGCGCCTGATGGGCGGAGCGTGAAGCTGAGGGGAGGAGCCATGCCTGGGCGCGGGGCAAGGTGCGTGAGATTAAAGAACTCAGCATGGAGAGATTTACAGGTGGAGCGAACTCCAAGTGAGAGGGGGTGGAGACTGGGGACCTGGCAAAAGTCGCAGATGGAATGAGAATGAAGTAAGAATCAGAAAATGGGGTGGAGTGGAAATGAATAGGTTAGTTCTCAGCATAGGGGCAGGCCCTGACAGCAGGAAGGAACCAGAGTAAGCCTGGGCCTTACATCTTTCACACTCTGGGACCTTCTCCCCAGGCCTGGCAGAGTCTCAGATAGCCACAACACAGGGCCCCCCGCAGGCTAGGGAGCTGTGGCTGCCTCTGGAGTAGGCAAGGCAGTGGAGGTTGGTTTCTCTTCTGCATCCCTCAACTCATAACAGGCCCATTTGACCTGCTTCTCTCTTCAGATCCGTGACTTCCTCCAGCAGCTAAAAGGCCGAGTGGTCCGTGAGGCCATTCAGAGGGTGCATCCAGGTGGTTCAAGGCGCAGAGAGACACAGACCCCAGCCCCTATAGAGGTGAGGCAGGTGGGCATGGCAAGGCTTTCCAGGGCCAGCCTCTGTGGGAGGGTGGACCCCCAGGAGGGTCAGGGCTTGGGAGACCTCTGTGGTCTGATGCCTGGGCTGACCATGTACTTTCTGACTTCACCCAGGTATGGATGGATCTAGTTGAGAAGATATCAGGCCCACTGGAGGAAGCCCTAATGGCAGCTTTCTCCCAGGTACAGCTATACCCCCAGGTGGTTGGGGGTGTCACAGGGGCAGGTTGTACATATGAGCCCAAATAAAGTGGAACTGGGGATGGAATTTCAGAGGTAGAGCGCTTGTCTAGCATGCACAAGGCCCTGGGTTCAATCCTTAGTACTGCAAAAAAAATAAGATAAAAACAACAAGGTGGACCTGTGTCCTGGGCCCTTCCTCTTGTCAGCTCTGTGACCCTGACCTGGAGCCTCTCTGGTTCCATCTCTGAGGCCAAATATCGGCTGCATTCCTCAGAGTGTCAGGGATGATTTGGTGAGCTGGCAGCTGGAGGGCTCAGCACAGGACAGAGGAAGATGGAGGACTTCCCTCTCCATGGCTCTCCCTGCCAGGTGCTCACCATTGCAGCCACGGAACCTGTCAGTCTCCTGCATTCCAAGCCCCCCAAGCCCACACAGGCACGTGGAAAGCCACTGCTCCTGAGCATCACTGGGGGGCAGGTGGACACCACCTCAGAGGTTCCTGGCCCTGCCCCTGAGTCACTTGCCAAATCCCCACCTGCCCGTGCTGCTGAGGGAGACATCACTGTGGACTTCGAGAAGATCTACAAGTACCTGTCCTGCTCCTCCCGGAGTGGCCATGGCCCTGAGCTCTCAGCAGCTGGTGAGAGGAGCTGGGAGGGCAGGGGATTTGGGGTGGGGGTCAGATGGCAGGTATTGCCTTCCCTCACTCTTCCCTTTCCCTCCATTACCAGAGTCAGCTGTGGTCCTTGATCTGCTCATGTCGCTTCCTGAGGAGCTGCCGCGTCTGCCCTGCACAGCCCTAGTTGAGCATATGACTAAAACATATGCTCACCTAATGGCCCCACAGCCCAGTCCCTCTGGTAGAAGCCCTGGACCTGGGGCTGAGGATGGCAGGACTTGTTCCAGGGGGCCAGAGGAGCCCAGGCAGGCCACTCCCCCACCCCCTGAGCAGGCCACCCTCAAGGAACTGAGATCATCCTGGCAAGCAGCTGGGATCTGCCCTTTGAACCCATTCCTGGTGCCCCTAGAGCTTCTGGGCCAGGCGGCCACCCCTGCCAAGAGAGGGGCATAGTAGGTGGTAGAAACACCTGAACTAGTCTGGCCCTTAGCGTTGTGCAGCCGTCACTGGGTTGTCCTGAGGATAATTTTAGAAGGTCCCTGACATGGTGTGCAACCATGGTCTAGTCTTTGGATGCTTCACACATCTGGGGTCTCAGAAATGGAACCACAGTTGTACAGGGGTTCCCTGGGGACAGCCAGACAGCTGGGTTAATGGAGAAGAGGGACACAAGACTCTGCGGATAAGCAACTTGACCCCCTGGATGGACACTGGACTGACCTGCCAAGCCCAGCTGTGCCTTCTTCTCTGCCTGAAGAGCCATAACTGGTACCCATGACAAACCCGCCCTTTGGGTTCCCATTGTTTTCACAGCCCCACCCCTTTGTGTACCTTAGGGCCCAACCTTCCCCCGCTTCTTCAATTGCCCTCTGTCCAGTACTCTTCACTGCTGGCTCCTCAGTTCTTCCTGGGGTGTCCTGTGGCTATAAATAAAGCTCTCATCTACCTGCCTTCCTTTCTTTTTCCTATGGCTAAAAGATGGGTGTGGGGGCCCTGGAGTGTCAGCCTGGGGTCATGGAAGCTTGCGGGGACATGCCAGGGAGGTGGAGGCTGAGGGTGCAGTCCCCAGCACAAGTTGCTGCCTAGTGTGACCTTGGTTTGGCCACGAGGATCCCCTTAGTAACCAGGTGAAGGTGGCTCTTGGACAGGCGTGGTTGGGAAGAGAACCAAGCAAGGCTTATGGGGTACGGGTTTTCAGAGCAGGGTAATGTCACATCTTACATATGGAAGGTAGACAGCCAGATAAGCGGAGCAAGGCCCAGGTTTTGGGAAGCTAAATTAGGGGTAGGCATCCTCCAGCAGCAGGGGGCTAGAGGAGTGGGTCCCCAGAGGTGGGAGGAGGGGAGGAGGAAGCAGCTGGAGGGGCTTTAGCAGGAGTGAGTGGGGAGCAAAGCTGGGCGGGAGAGGGGGCCTGAGTCATGGTGGATCCCCAAGATTGCACATTCCTGGGGGTGCGGCTGGGCTTCCTGGCAGCAGCTGTGCTTGCCCTGTGGATGTGGAGCCAGGCACATCTGGGGAGGCCAGGTGTCCTCCCACAGCACTCTGCCGCCCAAGCTCCACTAGCTGTCCAGGAGGGGGTAGGTTTCCTGCTGGAAGCCTGTGCCTTCACACAGTTTTCCTTTTATAGAAACGCTCCTTTCTCCCCACACATTTCACAGCTCCCCTGGGGCACACAACACATCTCCCGGGCCAGCAGTGGAACGCAGCCAGCCTACTCAGTGGCCACAGCCCACAATGCCAGGCCCACAGTTTCCAAGGCTCACTTGATGGGGTCAGAGGGAGGAGGCCCAGAAGGTTTGGGGCTGCAGGTGTGGTTTTGGAGACAACCTCCATGGCTGGCTCAAGGGACCCCCATCCCAGTTACCCACAGCCCCCAGCACTTCCCCAGATCAAGGAAAAGGGTATGTGTGTGTGTCTATCTCAGCTGTGCCTGGAGCTGGGGGACAAGGTGGTAACGTTGATCCCCTGTGCAAGAGAACGGTGAGTGTGAATCTGGATGTCTTTCCAGGACTGGGTTAGGAGTATGCAAAAGCCAGATCTGGATTCCACTTCCAGCCGAACTGAACACAGCCATGTGACTAGGGGCAAGTCCTCTGGCTGCCTGGACCTCAGTCCCCAGACCTGTAGAATGGGGATGTCAACAAAGCCTAGCTCATTCTCAGGATCCCAAAGCGCAAATAGGCTAGGAGGCCCTAACTAAACACGCTGCTTGGCACACAGTAAGCGCTCAATAGTATTTATTATCATCATCATTGCTCAGAGAAGGGGAGGAGTGAAAAGGCATGTGAGGCAGGGTAGCAGGGGAGCCAGCCGGAGGAAGCAGGAGGTGGGTGTGGTAGGGTCTGAGGTTGGCATGGAGGAGGGTGCGCTGACCTGTACTGGGGCCCAGGCTGGGGTCGGGGGATGAGCCTGCCCTGTGCTCCTCTTCCATAGAAGGTGCCACACATCCTGGACGCAGCCGCCACGGTGGGTCGTCAAGGGTCGGTCCCGGGGCAGGCCGAGCAGGGTATTATTAGTACGCACCTATCCAACCCGTGGACCCAAGAGAGCTCGGGTAGGACCAGAGCTCAAAGAGGGGTTTGGCACTCAATCACGGTGAAACAGGATGGTTAGGTCAGACGGAGGGAGGTGTTGGGGACAAGGGGTGTCCCCACACCCAGGAAAGGACGTTACACTCATGCCCAGCGGCAGGACAATAGTACAGCCACTTACACGCTGGGGAAGGCGGGGATCGATGCGGGAATTCTTCCACCCAGAATTCAGAGTGCAGAGGGAAAGGGCAGAGCAGATAAAGGCACGAGGTGGGGCTCTGGCCAGGCGGGGCGGGGTGGGCGGGGTTAAAGGAGGGAGGGGCTGGACTTCTCTTAACACTCGGGCCTCGGGGTGGGGGTTCCGGGCCAGGATCGTCAGCGCAGTCCTGGCCAGGAGATGCCCCTGCCCGGGAGGCTCTCGGAAACCCAGTTAAGGGGCGGCGCGCCCCTCACACCAACGCGTAGTCGAACTGCCCGCGCTCGAGCGCCTCCTTGTGGTCGGTCCAGGACGAGGCGGGCATGCGGCTGTAGGGGTCGAGCAGGATGCGCACGCAGCGCACCATCAGCAGCACCAGCACCACGAGCAGACATAGCACGAAGGCGAACACCGTGCGCTGCTCTGCGTCCAGGCCCGCACCCACTGGGGGTCCTGTCGACGGCGGCAGCGGCTCCGGCGACAGAGTCCACGTCGCGCTCATGGCTCACATAGCCGCACGCCCTGCAGAGGAGGGGGCCCGCCCCGGGCTCGAGGATGAGGCTACGCCCTCCCGCGCCTCCGAGTCGCCCTCTCCCGCCGCTGTTGCCCCCTTCCCGTGCTCCGCAACATCCCCGGCCCGCGCCGCCGTCCCTCCCCAGGCTACGCCCAAGCCGGGACAGCGGGCGTACAGCCACCACCACGCTGGGACCCAACTCCGGTCAAGCGCGCAGGTGCGGGCGCTGAGAACCGGGCCAGGAAGCCCCGACCGGCCCAGCCCGCGCACAACAGGTGCGAACGCGCGGCCCGTGGCCCGAGCTAAACGGCGGAGGCGAGTCCCGGCTGCGCCAGCCTAGCTCCCTTTGTTCTCCGGCCGGGAGACCCCTTCCCCCACCCACACCGCCCCCGCCCCGGCGCGCCCCTCACCCTGTCTTTGACCTGAACCCGGACGGGCCGCCCGGCGGCCGCGCTCTCTTCCGGGACCTGCACCGGCTCCGCTCTCGGCCTTTCTCTGACGGCGGCAGCGGCCCCGGCTCAGCCCACCCCACCCGCCCCTGGTGCGGCGGAGACCAAGGCAGGCGAGCCGCGCGCCAGCCGGGCCGCCGCGGCTGTTCCTATGGAGACGGGGGCGGGACCGCCGCGGGGGGGCGGGACTGTGGGGGGGCGGAGGCTGCGCAGCGAGCAGCGCGCGGCAGGCGACCCTGCCCAGGCCAGCGCGGGGTCGACGCTCTCGCCCCAGGCTGTGGCAGAAACCGGGCGCTGGGACCCCACTAGCACCCAGATGTGGACAGCGGCCACTCCTCTCAACACTTCTCCGGCCTGATCTCAGCGGTTGCACCCCTATGCTCCCCAACAGAGCCCTCAGCTAAGACTGGAGGGTCCCAATACCGCTAATCACCACTCACAAGGGTGGCCAAGTCACCCTAGCAGATCCCAATCCAACATCTCCTAGGGAGGTAATCCTCCCCTCATTTGCCTAGTCACTGGCTTGACCCTGGAAGCAGGGTCGCACCGAGAGCAAGTCTCTCCTCTCTGCGGTTCCTGCTCTGACCTTGACCACCTGGCCTCTCCATGACCAGCTGGAAAGCTCCCAGTCACCGGCCATCAACATCCCCTCAACCCGAGAAGCACATTCAGACCATCCAAGCTGCTCTTCCGCACTTTGGTGTTTATTTCCAAATCTCAGGCTTATGTACAGGAAGTTAAGAGCACTGATAAAATAAAAAAACAGACCTAAAATGGCCTGGCTGTTGTGGCCAGCAGGCCACCAGGAGCAGTGGCCCTTGCCCCACCACCCTGCCCCCAGGAGGAGTCCCTGCCTGGGGGCCTCTTGGCACTGAGGCTGGTACGCCCCTGGTGACCAGCTGCCGGCAGCCCAGCCTGGCACTGTGGTGCATATCTCCTGCCACCAGACACTTCTGCAGCCTGTGATCCCTTCCTTGTCCAGCTGCTTTTCTAACAGCCCTGGCAGAGCACAGGGCTGAGACCACAGTCCTGTCTCCAGAGGTCTAGAGTTGCCAGGGGTGGTGCCCCTGTGTGTGCGCGCCAACATGATGCAGCCCCGGAGCTCCCTGGTCACCACTGTTCTGCTCAGAGGATCTGCTCTGTGCTGGAGGCAGAGATGTCCAGGAGGCGCCAGGCTGCGTAGGGGTTGAGCTCGTCCTGGTCTCGGCAGAGCGCCCACATGTACAGCATGCGCAGCACCTTGTCCTGTGGAGCAGAACATAGCCTGAGGGGCTGGGGCCCAGCACGAAAACAGCGACAAGGAGCTGTCGAGAGGACACAGGTGGAAGGAACCAGGGTGCCGGGCTGCATCCCCAGGGGTCACTGCTTAGGACTTGAACTCCTGACTCCAACCTGGATCTGTGCAGGGAGGCCACTGGCAGGGTCTTGGGAGTGAGAGGTTGTGACCCCCCCCCCCCCGAAAGCTCCCCCACTCACCGGGTCACCCTCGACCACCTCGCCTTTGGAATTTCTGATTACCATCACCAGCTGGGCCTGGAAGGTGATGATCAGCACCGGACCCTGCTCCATCATCTTGCCCATGGCCAGCTGCAGGCAGCAGAGTGCAAGTGGGCCTTAGGAAGAGCCTGTCCTCCCTGCTGCCCCCTGGTGGTGGGAACAGCTGCTGGAAGGAGGCCTGGACCCCTCTTCCTGCTGGGGGCACTATAACCCTTCTTCCTGGGCACTGCCACTCAAACCAGGGCTGGCCCATTTCTGGGGGGCATCTCTCATGAGACTCTTCCCATAATTTCAGAGACCAGGATTCAGGCCGTGCATGTGCATAAAGGCCACGGGAGGGAATCCAGGGGATCATGGTGGAACAGCCCGTTGGGGGACCACAGAATTTGAGGACTGGGCAGTGCCTGCCACATGCCTAAGAACACAGGTGCTCCTGTAGGCAGGATGGAGTTATACCCTAATAAAACCGTCAGAAGTTAAAAATATCATTTCTGAACATGCACTGAATACACGCAGCCTGAATGTTCTAGCGTAGCCCAGCCTTCCTTAAGCGTGCCATAACACCTACGTTAGCCTACATTTGGGCAAAATTCTAACACAAAGCCTATTTATAATGAACTTATTACAAGGAATTTTAAATTGAAATTCTAAGTAGTTTCAACTGAATGTGTAAGCTTTTGCACCTTCATAAAGCAAAAACAAAAACTCAAACCATCAAAGTGGGGATCCACCTGTACCCCAACTATAGGACTTTGGAAGTTTTGTGCAGAAAGGGAACCTGCAGGTCACTTAAATGCCTGCCTATAGTGAATGTCAATGCTGTCCAGTACAGAAGACCCAAGTCCAGGTGAGGCCATCCTCTGCCCTGTGTGGGTCCACCCCCCAACCCCCAGAGCTTGCCCCTTAGAGATGCTTACGTCGACGTTGTCGATGTCTAGAATGCGTGAGTGGAACTGGAGGCCCAGGGCCTTGGCCTGCTGGATCGGGTGGGCCAGCTGGCTGTAGGTCTGTAACAAGAGGCCAACATACCAGTGTGCGTGGCCATCTTGGGCAGTTACTGATGCAGCTCCATTTGGAGCCCACAACTACATGCCCTGGTGCCTGGGTGTGCAGATGCTGAGAGTGGTAGAGGCCAAGAGCATGGGTCCAAGAGGAGGTATATGCCACCTACTTTCTGGCCTGAATCACACCCTTGCCTCTCATTATGGGAAGAGTGAGTCTCCCAAGTGAAAGCTGTATTAATCAGCAAACGAGTAATTCTGCTGGAATGCCATCCAAAACACTCCCGTGTGAGGGGGTGGTTTCTGGCTGATCTTTAACACTCCCATATTCACCTCAGCTGGATTCTTGGCCTGGAATTCGATGCCTTTTCTAGGATTTGTCCTAAACCTGTGGGTGCCTCTCTCACGGACTAGCCCCAAATGACATTGTCTATTGCTCTGTGCCTGCTCCCAGAAGGTGGACACAGCCCCCAAGACACACGCAGCCACGGCAGGCACCTAGGCCGCAAGACACTCTGAAGGGATCTACTTTTTATGGAAATAACTGATTCTCTGAAGAAAAAAAAAATAATCATGCCAATCCAGCTTGTTAGCTTTCTTAGAGATGACATTTCAAAAACACCTCAGTGGGAGCAGCTAGAACTTCAGCTTCGTTTCCAGGGGGGCCAACAGCTCTCTGGCAAAGATGATCAGCCACAGCTTAATGGTCCCCAAGTTAAAAAAAAACAACAAAACCCACAACTCATAAATGCCTGTTGGATTAGTCACAGTGCAGGGGAGTATTTAAAAGGAAAATCTGACAGAATCTTCTCTGCTTTTTCCAAGTTGTTTGTGAGCAGGGTGCAGAATAGAATGAGAGGAAGAAAAAAAAAAAAAGACCCTGAGTTGCTTCAAAGAAGCTGGGGAGGAAAAACACAACGCAAGTCTGAAGAGGCAGAGCAGGGTGAGGTGAGGTGGCCTGAGCAGACGGGAGTTAGGAGCTCTGCAGGGACAGGGAGGCTGTCTGCCAGGAGAGGGCAGACAGGGTGTGCTCCTGGGGATGAATGCCCAGCCTCCTTGTGTTCCGACTCGGAGGTGGCCCTGGGACCCTGAGCCCTAACTCCGGGAAGCAGTTGGGGCCTTGTCAGGACATGCTGCTCCTTCCTGGGTGGTAAGTCAACGGACACTTTGTTCTGATCTGTTTTGAGATCTTATGAGAACAGGCGCTCTGCACACGCGTGGTGGCAGTAGACCCTCGTGACCCCCCGAGGTAGGTGGGTGGTGAGGTCTGGCTCAGGGCACCAGTTGGACAAGGCTGGTGAGGTACCTGCCATCAGCATGTGTGACACTGCAGCGCTGAGGGAACAATTGGTGTCCACACCTCAGAGTTATGCACTGGCCTTTTCCACCTTTTCCCTGACCTTGACCCCCAGCTAGTACCCCAGGCCATCTTGGCTATGGTGTCCTGCATTGTATCTATAAAAATAACTGACCAGAATAGAAAAAGATGTTCAACAGGCCATGCTGGAAACCAACTTATTCCATGGCTTAAATCAACTATGGCTCTATTTAAAAAAAAAATAAGTGGCATCAGGGATTGAACCCAGGGGCACTCTACCACTGAACCACATCCTAACCCTTTTAATTTTCTGAGACAGAGTCTCACTAAGTTGCTGAAACCGTCCTCGAACTTGCAATCCTCCTGCCTCAGCCTCCCAAGTAGCTGGGAGAACAGGTGTGCACCACCATGCTTGGCTCTTAATCAAAATTATTTTAGGATAAGGGGGTAGGAGGCGGCCCAGGAAAACTGGCAGCTCTATGACATCAGGTTGTTCCCTGGCACTGAGTAGGAGGGGACCCTTTCTGACTGAGGAGCTTCTGTCTGGATGCAGAGGACCTGGTACCCATGGGTACAGACACACAGGGATGGAGGAGCTAGCTGCGGGCTCTGCATGAGCTGAGCACGACTGATGTGGTGCCCACAGGCACAGACACACTTGCTGAGGGAGAGCTGGAGGGGCCAGCTGTGGGCTCTGCACTAGCCAAGCATCTGACACAGACTCCTCCTCCACCACAGCAGGGCTCTACCCTGCGATCTTATCTCTGAGCCACCGAAGCAGACCTTCATACTGTGACCTTTTTGTGGGGCAGAGAGACTGGGGATGGAACCCAGGGCCTCGCTAGGCAAGCACTCCTACCACTGAGCCACACCTCCAGCCCTTCTATGTTTTATTTATTTATTTGGCTGAAAAGAAAGAAAAACACAGTACTCACAGCTTCATAGCACCAATCTTTGAGAATGTCAAGCTCTCCAGAAATCATGGCCTAAAAAGGAAAAAGGAAAAAGGAAGCGTGAGAAGTAGTGGGCTTTAGGGCAGAACTCTTGAGAACATTCTCTGGTGGGGCCTTCCTCAGACTCCGGCCGCCCCCCTGTGGGTAGGATCTAAAGAAAGATGCATCCACAGGAACCTGAGGATAGGGCTGGATCCAGTAAAGGAGAGGGGCAGGAAGGAGCCAAGCACTCGTGGGGAAATCCATGGTCAAGCCATGGCACGAGCAGCCCAGGAGAAACTGCCTAGGCCCCGCTGCTGCTCTTGGGACTCTGGTTCACTCTCCTCCCAGCCCTGCTGAACGTGGTGAGAAGGAAACTGCGTGTGGGACCATATGGGGGCCAGGGATGGCAAGAGGACATGGGGTTGGGGGACTTCCTGTGATCCCACTGCAGGCCTGTAGAAAGCCTGGCCTGGCTGGGTAGGGGCTGCTCAGGCTCCTGCCAGACCCTGGGGGCTACAAAGAGGCAGAGATAAGGCAATTGGCAGCCTGAATTAAGCAACACTCTCCCTCCTCACTCACAATCAAGTGAGTGAACAAGAGGAGCTGAATGTGGATTTGGGTACTACCGGAGACGGTGCTCAGGAAAAGTCCCTTGGTTGTGTGTGTGGCTGGAGTACCCTCAGTCAGAGTATGAGTGTAGCAGCTGCCTGCTTCTCCCAGACTCCTGAAAGGTCACTCCTGGTCACCTGTGAGGAACAGCTTCAGGCAGGGAGCAGGAGGGAAGTTACACCGGAAAGCGCAGGGCAGGGTTCAGGAGGGGGCAAGGGTGGCCGCCTGATCACATGGAGCATGTGGGCAAAGCAAGACCCCTCAACAGTCACCACTGCTAGAGCCAGCGTGGATCATGGGAATGAGCCAAAGCCTCTTCTGAGACCCCTGTCATGGGTGTGTGTTGTCAGACATCTGAATCCTGGGCAGGGCAGAGGGCACAGCCTGTGGGGCGGCTGCAGCCAGGTAGGAGCCTAGAAGATAGCTCCAGCAGCCAAACTCCCCTGGAGACATGGACTTGCACCTTAGGTTATTGCCTGGGGAGGAGGAAGAGGACCAGAGAACCAACTACCCTGGGAGGGGCCCCATGGGCGCAGCAAGCACCTCCAGGACGTTGGGGATGATGTCATTCTCGCACTGCTGCAGAAACCTGTCCTTGTCAAAGGCTGGATCTACCCGCAGGATCTCGGTGAGCACCTCTGACATTTCTGTCTTGGAGAACAGGCCACCTATGGGAACCAGAGCCTGGGGTGAGACAGGGTCCTGGTTCCCTCCCCACTGCCTGCTGCTCCCGACACCAGGGTGTCTGGGACCTCTGCACCCCCACCCCTGCAACACTGCACTCACCCAGCAGGTCGGTGACCTTGTCAGTCAAGGCTCTGGATGCCCGGATGAAGGCATTGTCACTCTCATCATACTTCATCTTCATCTCAAAGAACCCTGCAAGGAATGGAGCTTGAGGGGCCCCTTCCAGAAAGATGCCGAACTCCACAGCTTCCGGGGACTCCCTACAGTCCTTGTGAGACCCACCCTCGACATGACTGTGCCCCAGAGGGGAACCCTGAGCCTGCCTCCTCATCTGTGCACAGGGCTGCTGCCTGCTGGCCCACCTGGCGAGGTCATGGAGACCCTCGGCGGGGGCTCTAGAGGGGCTGTGCAAGCTATAAGGTGCCACCCCAGCTGGCTGAGGCTTCCACTACAAAGGAAACACAGGCCTCGAGCGGTCCTCCCAGGACAAGGGAAAAGAGTGTGTGGCCTGGTGGTTCAGCACCTGGGAAATCCCATGCCCAGCAGAAGGCAAACTCCAGCCCCAGTGGCTACCACAGGCCTTGGGCTGGCCCTGACCTCTGAAAGCACCAGGGTTCCTGGCATCCTGACTGATCTGAGGGAGCTACTGCCTGGCATCTTGGTAACCGAAACTATGACTGAACCATCAAAGTGGCCCCCAAAAGTGACCAGTGCTTTCTAATCTGTTTCCCTTTTGAGAGTCCGTTGTGGCCAGAGCAGGCACCCTACCCAGTCACCACCGCCCACTGGACACGACAGGACATCCGTACTCACGGTTGAACACCACGCTGTTGTCTCTGAAGTCCTTCCACTGCTGGTACCATTTGGAGTCCTTGTGCAGCACAACTCCCAAAGCCTCCCTGGAGAGACGTGAACAGCTGCTGCGAGCTGCAGCCCTGGCATCACTGCACCCTCCCACAGCTGCAGTGGCCCCGTGCTAACCTCTTGCCTTCTCTTCTCCCCTCGTCCTGCCCTTCTGGCTCCAAGTCTCTTGAGGAAACCAGAAACCCCAAGCACACACAAGGACTTGGGCAGGAGCCTCCCAGGGGTCCCTGGGGAGCCAACAGAGCACGGTCCTGAGGATGGCAGTTAAGGGGCAGTCTGGACCTACTCGTTAGGCTCGAAGACTTTCTCTTCCTTGAACTTCTCTCCTGCAAACTCTGTCCTTTTCCGCAGTCGTTCAGGCTTGCGATAAGGCCCAGTCTGTCCCAGCACACTCTTGTCAATCTCCTTCTTCACAGACTCTACCCCCTGCAAGGAGGGCAGCCAGACCATGAGTGCCCGGTGACCACCAATCCCACCTAGGTTCTGCCCAGGGAGCCACATTGCCTGGCCCAGCTCCACTCACCTGGGAGAGGGCCTTGAAGGCTGCAGTTTTGCCCAGCTTCTCCCCGCCCTTGGACACAGACTCAGCAGACTGCTTGGCCGTCTTGGCGGCTTCTTCCACCCCCTCCTTAATCTTCCGGCCAAGGTCACTCTTGCTGACTTCATCGAGACTCTACTGAGACAGAGACAGAAGGGGTGGGCATTCACAAAGCACCCCTCCAGGCCTGAGAGGTACATCACCTGGAGCTGACACCAGTGGCAAACACTGCATTCAATTTCTGGGGTGCTGAACCCCTGGGCTCCAGGCTGAATACTAGGTTAACTGGCCCACCCCCTCCACCAAAATAGACAGCAGTTCTCCAGGGAGTGGGGAACCCACCCAGCAACAGGGATTCAAAGGAACAGCAGTGCGGGTTGAAAATGGGTGAGGGTACTGATACTGAGTCCTCAGACCTGTACAGAAGCTTGCCTCTCCAGTCTCACACCTACCTTCAACCTCAAATGGGGGGACAGTGTCTCCTCCCCTTCTATTCTTTGTTTTTGTTTTTGTTTTTTTTTTTGGTTTAAGAGAGAAGGACAGTGAGAAAGACAAAATCAATTTTTATTGAGTTTTTCACATGGCTTTTGTTGCTCTGACACTTAGTTGTGTATGTGGGTTACTGGGGTTTGAACCTGTGTACTTGCGCATGCCAGGCAAGCGCCGTAACCACTGAGCCACCGCTCCAGCCCCCACTTCTATTCTTGACCAGGAAGAACAAAAATCCTCACTCTATTCTCTTATTTTCATGAGTCTCACATGGCACTGATTTTAGTTAGCTGTCCAGCAAGTGGGTCATAGTCCAACTTCACCGCCATGTGCACCTGAATTCCTAAAGCATGTAGGGTATGTGGCTGTCCTCTCACCACTGTCAACCCCTGTGAGGAGCCAGCTCTCTCTACTGAGCCCAGGGTTACTGTGACCCCACAGGGTTCCTGGCCACATCTGCCCATTACCTCCTTTACTGTCCCCGTCAGCTCCCCCAGCTTCTTCTTTATCGCCTCACTGGTACGCACCGTCTCCGACTCGATGGTTTTCTAAGGTAAAGAACATTGCTTTTTTTTGTTCTAATACAATTGTGAGCTTTATCTTATAACCAAAGGTCCTAGGAAGCACTTTCTCTGTCATCTGAACACCCCACAGAGTCCTCTTCTGCAAGTTCCTCACAGCCCAGTCAGCAGCTGCAGGCTCCTTGCTCAGGCCAGTAGCCTAAAGCCACCTGGCAGCCACCTCTTGAGCAGGACCAGGTCTTCCTCTGGGTGGCAGGAGGTGGGCCCACTACTTGCTCAGAAGCAGCATTATCCATCACTCTGCCTCTCACCTGGCCACCTTCCCCCAACCTCAGCCTGCTGGCTCCAAATCACCCCCTCCTTAATGATTTGCCATCCAGTTAAATGCAGTGAGCAACTTGGGGACTCAGGGAAAAGCCTCTCCCATGGCCCGCCAGGGTACAAGAGAATAAAATACCACCCAACTTGGGGCAAGCACACCCTGAGGCTCAGCCACTCATCAGGAAAGAGCGGAAGCTGTTCCTTCCTGCAGGGCCCTGACATGGTGTACACACAAAGGCGGGTGCCTGACAGCAGCTCAAAAAGAGCAGTAGTAACTAATAATGACCCTGGCACCGTAGCCCAGTTTCCACCACCACAGCCAGCTCTCAGGAGCAACGCATCTCAGAGCTCCTGTGCCACAGGCCACCCAGCACCCAAAGCAGACAAAGCCAGCAGGTTAGGAAAGTGAGACCCTGTGTGCCTCACAGATCCCAGAGGCTGATGGTGATGTCTGTGGACCATACTGTGTGTGTGTGCCAGGGGATGGAACCCAGGACCTTGCCCATGTTAAGCATATGCTCTACCTTTAAGCCACACTACAGCCATGACACTCTAAGCCGCAGAGAGCCCTGCAGAACAAAGACCTGGGCAAGCCAGCCCTGCCCCCTGGCTGCTTCTGATCAGTGCAGCAGCCTCACCGCCTCACAAGCAACCCCTGCCCTACCCACCCTGGCCCTGCCCTGGGAACAAGTGTGTCAGGTGGAAGGCATGGGGCAAAGGAACTCACATATTTCCTTCTGGCTTCCTGGAGTGCATCGGACTCTTCCAGCTTCTTGGCCTCATCCCGAAATTTTTTTATACTTTCTTTCATCTCTTTGTTTTTGGCTAATTCTTGCTTGATGTTATCTAACAAGCCAGACAGAAAACCCTTTCTGTTTCCAGAGGAATATGACTTGGACTAAAAAGAATGTAAAAGAAAAAGTTAGAGAAAAGACTGGAAGAAGACATGGAAACATCCACTTACCACTGACAGACTGAGAGATTCTAGAACTTTCTCCTTATTGATTCAAATTTAACAATGAATACCTGCCCTGCTTTCTCTCCTTCTCCTCCCTGCACCCTCTCTCTTTGTGCGGTGCTGGGGATCAAACCCAGGGTCTTGAACATGCCAGGCAGATATTCTACCACTAAGCCACATCCCCAGCCTCTATTTCTTTTATTACAATAGAAGATGAATTAAAGAAACATCTGATGATAAACTATGGTATGGTTAGCCCTATGTATCCACAGGTTGCACATCCTGGAATTCAACCAAACACAGATAAAAATAGTTTTAAAAAGCCAGGGGGCTGGAGCAGTGGCTCAGCGGTTGCAGTACTTGCCTGGCATGTGTAAGGATGTGGGTCTGAACCCCAGCACCAGGTACACAACGAAGTGTCAGAGCAGTGAAAGCCACATGAAAAACTAACTAAAAAAAACTGATTCTTTCTCTCTCTCTCTCTCTCTCTCACTGTCCCTCTCTTTAAAAAAAGCAGCAGCAGCAGCCAGGTTTGGAGGCACACACCTGTGATCCCAGAGACTGGGGAAGCCAAAGCAAAAAGACTGCAAGTTCAAAGCCCATCTGGTCAACTTAGCCAGACTCTGTCCTAAAATAAAAAGTACTGGGGATATAGCTCAGTGGTAGAGCACCCTGAGTTTAATCGCCAGATGTGTAGACTTTTTCCCTGTCATTATTTCATAAATAAATGCTATATTCATAGCATTTACATCGCATTAACTATTTAAAGTCATCTAGAGATGACTTACATTCATGGGGAGGACTGCATAGATTCTATGCAAATATTATGCCATTTCATTGAGCTTTTTCAGATTTTGATATCTGGGGGGAGGGTCATGGAAACACTCCTCTGGGCATACCAAGGGAAAACTGTATATCCAAGCAGTGGACTATTATTCAGCAATAAAGAGAAATAAACTATCAAGCCATGGAGGAAACCTTAAACGTCTATGACTAAGGTGAAAGAAGCCATTCTGAAGAGGCTCCAAATGGCATAATTCTAACTCCATGACATTCTCGAAAACGCAAAACTATGGAGAGAGCCAAAAGATCAGTGGTCGGGGCTGGAGCGGTGGCTTGGCGATTACGGCGCTTGCCCAGCATGCGTGAGTATGCAAGTTCAAACCCCAGCACCACGTACACAACTAAATGACTGAGCAACAAAAGCCACGTGGAAAACTAAATAAAAATTGATTCTGTCTCTCTCTCTCTTAAAAAAAAAAAAAAAAGATCAGCGGTGGGAAAGAAGGGATGAATAGAGCACACAGGATCTTTAGGGGTAAAACTACTCTGTATGAATCTGGAAACATGTCATAGGGTAATGGCAGACAAATGACACAGATGACGTTATCCATTCATCAGGACCCATAAAATGTACAATACAAAAGTAATCCCAGCTGCGCATAGTGGCACATGCCTGTAATCCCAGTGACTTGGGAGGCTGAGGCAGGAGGACTGCAAGTTCCAGGTCAGCCTCAGAAACTGAGTAAAGAGGCTGGAACAGTGGCTCAGCGGTTAAGGCGCTTGCCTGGCATGCACAAAGAGGCGCGTTCCAACCCCAGCACCACGTACACAACAAAGTGTTGGCATGAAACCCTCTCTCTCTCACTGTCCCTCTCTCTTAAAAAAAAAAAAAAAGAAAGAAACTGAGCAAAGCCCTTAACTTCGCAAGACCCTGTCTCAAAGTAAAAAACAAATAGAGGGACTGGAGCAGTGACTCAGTGGTTACTGTGCTTGCCCAGCATGCGTGAGAATGTGGATCTGAACCGCAGCACCACGTACACAACGAAGTGTTGAGCAACAAAAGCCACATGAAAAACTAAATAAATTTGATTCTGTTTCTCTCTCTGTCTCTCTCTCTCTTAAAAAACAAACAAACAAACAAAAAAAGAGCTAGGGATGTGGCTCAGTGCACCTGGGTTCAATCCCTGGTACAAAAGGGGGGGGGCCCACAGGGGCTGAGGATGTAGCCCATAGCGCAGTGGTAGTGTGCTCTCCCCCCTTCAAAAAAGGATTCCAAAGGTAAATGATAGACTTCAGTTGAAAACAATGCATCAGCACTGGCTTCTCAATTATAAAAGATGTCCCCCAAATAACAGATGTGAACAACAGGGCAAACTGTGTGCCCAGATAGGGGAGGAGAGGGGAGGTAGACAGGAACTGTATACTTCTTTCTGTTCAGTTTTTCTGTAATCCTAAAACTGCTTTAAAAAAAAAAAAAGGTCAATTAAAGGCAAAACAAAACACAGGCTCCTTCTCTAACAGAATAAAACGTAGAAGACAAAAAATGGGCTGGGCTAGGGGCCTTTACAAGCATTCAGATATCCTCACATGGACCCCAGGCAAAGGCCAATACTAAAGGAATCCTCATCCCAAGGACAGATACTGAAAGACTCTGTAGCTCCCACTCCCAAAAGATGAAGCATGAGGCTTCCTCCTGGCCTAGGAAAACTGGGGCTACTTCTGGTACCCAGCTCTCACCCAAGGGCCTGGCAAGCAGCCCACAGAAGAGTCGCAGAGAGCCTGAGTCTTGAGAAAGTCCAAACACACCCAGATGCAGACCCAAAGGAGACTGGGAGAGAGCCCAAGGTGCAGCTCCAGATACAGGAGCCAGTGTTGCACGTTACTCAAGGATACACGCTTCAGGTCAGAGCTGGACTTAAATTCTGCTTTGCTATGTGTACAACTAAGGGTGGTAAGAGTGGGCACAATTTTTTTTTTTTTAAAGAGAGCAAGTTTTTGGGGCTGGAGTGGTGGCTCAACGGTTATGGTGCTTGCCTTGCCTGCGCGAGTACACTGGTTTGAACCCCAGCACCACATACACAATGAAGTGTCCGAGCAACAAAAGTCTGTGAAAAACTAAATAAAACTGATTCTGTCTTTCTCTCTCTTTGTCCCTCTCTCTTTAAATAAATAAATAAATAAAGCAAGCTTTCAAAAATGATTTATGAGAGTCAAGACACAAGGAAGTGGCTAGGTGTAGTCACATGTTGGATATGTCACAATAGCTGAGGGTCTACTTTACCAGCACCCAAGATGACTGCCTCCCTGGCCTTTATCAAGCCAAAAGAGAATGCAGCACCTACCCTGGTGCTGCTCCTTAGGAGGGATGGCCAAGCCTCTGGCTGCTAGGCTACAGTCCCACTCCCATCCCAGCCTTTCTCCAAGGGAAGCCCAGTTCCGAAGACCTTCAGGGATTCTGCCACCTTGCACCAGCCCTTCCACGTATTCTGGGGCTGCAAACTGGGTGTAGGGGACTGCACAACTAGGGGAAAGAATCACGGGGCCTGTCCCATATCCACAATGGTTCTAGAACACGATCAGGGAGGTTATTAGCTGCCCACTAGCAAGCAGCTGAGCCAAGGCCCTGGGTGCAGGAAGAGAGTATGGGCTACTCCAGTGTACAGCTTTGGGGTTTCCCATCTCACTCCAGTTGTGATGATACCAACAGAAGCATGATTAAAATGGGACCATCAAGAGAAAGTGAAGCCCAGGAGCAAAAGAATGACTGTTTCAATGCCTAAAGGGCTAGCTCCAAAAAAGGGACAACTGCTTGGGGAGAGGCCTACGAGCACAGGCCAGAGCGGGAGAATTTGGCTCAATATATGGGCCTTTTCTAGTCATCAGAGCACTCAATGTGCTACTTTGTGAGGTAAGAGTGCCCTGTCACCAACAAACCAGGTCAAGTACTTCCTGGGATACTGAGAAGATCCGGCATGGTGGGCTGTGTAACTCCAAAGACCCTGGACACAGAAGGCATACCCTTGAGATACCCCTGGCAGCATGAGCACCCTTGCAGCCCCTCCCCTCTCCTCTGCCAATAAACTCTGATTTTCAGGCCTCCCCTGTCTGACTGCTGGCATCCTGGGTCACTCACCAGTGGCAGCTCTCCACCTGGCTGGCATATCCGGTAGGCTGAAACATGTGGTAGGTTGTGGTTGGAAAGAAACTGGACTCCACTTCCAAGGCATCTCTTGAAAAAGAAAAGAGAAAGGTCCATTCAAGTAAGTCACTGACTGGGAAGTACGCAGACCACTCAAAAATGCAGGAGTAGGAGCAGGAGCGGTGGCTCAGCAGTTGGAGCACTCGCCTAGCATGCGTGAGGACTCAGGTTCAAACCCCAGCACCATATACATAACTAAGTGTACAAGAAACAAAGGCCAGAGGGGGAAAAAAAAAGTGGTTTTCTCTCTCTCCTTCTCAAAAAATAAATAAAAATTAAAATTAAAAAATGCAGGAGTCACCTGAAACTCATTTGCCGATTTTGACCGAATGTTTGCTATATGCTAGACAATCTGCAATCTTCCCAAGTCTGAGAAGCCAGTGGAAACTGATGGAAGGAGAAAACACTGCATCTGCACCTCCAAGGCCTATTCCTGCCTCTGAACTTGGAGAGTGGGAACGGGGCGGGTACCAAGAAATGTCAACTTGTGGGGAAAGAAGGTTAAATATACCAGTACAAATTAATCCCTTAGCCTGAAAGTGCTAAACTTGTGTGCCAGTGGCACGCAGTCTTCTGTCACAGGCTTACCCCACTTATGCTGGCCTCTAAAGACAAGAGACCTGTACCTCTGGAGGCAAACCCAGAACTTCCTGCCCCACAATCAACTGTGAAATAAGCCTGCAATGTTTTGCTCAAGAGTTGAGATGCAAGCAGAACAAGTTAGGGAAGTCAGTTGGGGCAAAGACCCAGACAACTTCATGTGAAATGCACCATCTTCTCTTACCAAATGATAAACATGAAGCTGGATCCTATTTAACTATGCACCCTAATACCCAGCACAGGAGCCTGGTGTCCTGAAGGCAAATGACCTAACAGAACCACTGGTTTCCTGGGCCTTTCCTTTCCTTACCCCCTGTCTACCAGCTGTGGGAACCACCAGCAACATCCCAAACTTACACAGGTACCACGGTTGCCTAGGATTAGTCAAGGTTAACTCTTGGGAGTGTAAATGATTTGTTTTATTCTTCTATATGCCTACACCCACTGATTCCAGAAGCACTAACTTCGGCAACCCAATGTAGAAGCGGAGGCTATCTAATCTCAGGCTAGGATGAAACTTGAGGTTGGTTCCACCATGGTGTTGTTACCAAATCCAATCACGTGTAAATCCAACCTCTAAACCCTGACTCAAAAGACAAGGAGAAATCAGTACTTATTCAGACACTCTTTATCCTGACACTTAGCTTCCTACGGGATATTTTCCTTCCTCCAAATCCAGGCTCTGGGTTCAGGCTGATCCGGGTTTTGGACTAGGTCAATCACCTATTAGCTCTCCACTGTGGTCGAGTGGCTTAACCCCTCTGAGTTTCCGGTTCGTTCAACTAATGAGACAGGATGAAGGGGTAGCAACACGAAATGCCATCTTCGGAGTGTGCATTACTTGCCCTGACTCCCACCGCCCTGCGGAGCCAAGAGCCCTAGCCCAGCTCTTAGCCAGGATGAGAATTAACGCCCGCACTTCCACGCTGGGCGTTAGGAGAGGCGATGCTGGAAACGCCCTCGTTAGAGGACCTGGCATTTAAACGCGAGCTGAGAATGTCACTTTTTTATGCCTTCACCTGGCTACTTTTTCTCCAAGGGACTCCACGTGCACAGAGTCCGAAGAACAACCCAGAGGGGACCAGTTCCCCCAGCTCCGCACTTCGCCGCCCCCGGCCCCGTGCGCTCAGTCCCCGCCCTCAGGCCTCCCTACGTGCTCTCGGGCCCGGCCTCAGCAGATCCAAAGACCCAATCCCAAGCTTCCCTTGGAGCCCACGGGAAGGGCCGCGGGAGCCGAGGGCCTGAGGAGAAGGAGGCCTCGCAGGCTGCGCGCCCAGAGCCCCCTACGCCCGCTCGCCTGCCCCACAAGTCGGCTCACCCGCGGACAGCGGCACCAGCCACCCCTCAGCGCCGCCGCCGCCGCCGCCATGTTGGAAGAGCCCGTGTGACCTTCCCGCGGCGCGGCCCGATGGCGTCATCCACCGGGTCTGCCTAGTGCACCCCGGACCTGGGAAAAGCCCCCCAGGGGGCGGGGTTTCAGAGAGGAAGAGCTCTCTGATTGGGCAGAGCTTACAGGGGGCGGAGAAAGAGAAAGCGTGAGCAAACGAGAAAGGAGGCATGGGGAGGGTCTAATAGGAGACGGGGAATTTCTGGAGAGCTTGTCTTTTGATAGGGCAGGGTTTTGGCAGAGCGGGCATATGATTGGATGTGGGAGGCCTCACTGGAGGCCCAGGGGGCGAGCACTCCTGTGAATCTCAGACCTGTGGTTGGGCGAGGTTACGAAGGGGCGGAGCCTGAGCGCGTGGATTGAGTGAGGTGATTCAACCACAAAACGCTCACAGATCTGCTGGAAGAGGGACGTGCACGTGGGTCGACCGAACGCAAGCAGGGATTCAGCTGGATTCTAGCTGGATGATTGTCCGGCGAACCACACGGAGAATGAGTGATTCTGGCCCTCCCTGACCACGACTGACTGACAGTGACCGACCGGCAAAGGCGTTGCTCTAAAAGCGAGAGCAAAGGAATTCGCTCTTTGCACAGCACTTTGAGCAGACACCTGTTGGCTTTGGCCCAGAACTGCAGGAGGAAGCGCGACCAGGCTGGATGTGGGTGACTTCCCCTGAAGTTCGATTTCCATTTGGAGAATGCCGCCACCAAGTGGCGGTGCGGTGACATGGCCATTCGATCAGTGGCTGGGGAGGAGAGCAGGGCTGGTGTCTTGAGGGAGTGAATGCCGTTTGTCCTGTTGAAACCGTTTGCGTTATTAGCCTGTGATATGGACTTACAGGACTCAGTTCCTTGAGAAAGAGGCAGCTTCCACCGTGGCATGTTGAGGACAGGAGCAGCATCCTACCATGAGGTTACATCCTCAGATGCATCACTTACTGATCTTTTCGCTACATGTTACTGTAATCTGCTCTCATGAGGTTATTTACATGTGCCACATAATGCTGCTTCGGACATGAATAGACTACACAAATGACAAATCGTGGTCCCAGAAGATTAAAATGACATTGTAATTATATCACCTAGTGACATTGTAGCTGTCATTGCCCTACTGCGATGACAGTTGGAAGTATAGCACATACATTTGTGTGCAGTACACAATACTTGAAAATGATAATAAATGAGTATATTAGTGGTTTGTGTATTTTACTTATAATTTTATTATTTTAGAATGTACTATTTATTAAATATGTTTACTGTAATCCCGGTTGATTGGGAGGTTGAGGCAGGATGATCACAAATTGGAGGCCAGGCTCAGCAACTTAGCAAATCTCTGTCTCAAAATAAAATAAAAAGGGGGTTGGGGATTTGGCTCAGTGGCAGAGCGCTTGCCTAGCATGTGAACGGCCCCGAGTTCGGTCCTCAGCCCTAAAAATTAAAAAAAAAAAGGAAAAAAAAAATAAAAAGGGCTGGAGATGTAACTCAGTGGTAGAGCACTTGCCAAGTACAGTGGAAGGCACTGGATTCAATGCCCAGAATGGCAAAAAATAAATAAATAAAACAGTTCCCTGTAAAACAGCCGTGTCACAGCAGCAGCAGGCTCACACAGCTCATGTGTCCCCCTGGGCTTGCGTAAGTGCACTCTTGTTGGCAACCGTGAGATCCAGCAAGGCACGGTCATGTATTGTGTCTGGATGCTGGAAACATTACGTATGCAGCTGCACGGATGCACCCTATTCCTCGAGGAATCATCCACAGTGGGAGTATTTACACCTCGGGAACTGGCAAAAATTGCAAATCAAGTGTTTTATTTTTGGTTTGTTTATTAGAAGGATAGGAGGATAAGAACATTCAGAACAGTGCCGAGAACCTCTGCTGTGCATAGAAGGTGAAATGATGTCAGCTGGAGGAACATATGGAGAGGAATAAGGTGCTTTGTTGTCTCAACTTCCTACCTTGCAGAATTTCAAAGCTACAAAACTTACAAGGATGTGTGATGGACACTCACAGGCCCTTCACCTAGACTCATTTATTCACGCTTGCTTCAGCATCCTCTCCCACCTCGCTGAATATTTGTTTGTTCTGCTTTTTACTTTCTTTCTTTCATTTATTTATTTTCGTGGTGCTGGGGATGGAACTCAGGTTTTCACTGCAAACTTGGCAAGTGTCTACCGCGGAATCACGCCCCCAACTCTGTTTTTGTTTTATTTTGCTAGCCATTTGAAGGAGAGTTACAGACATCCGGAGGCTTATCCTTCAATACTTAATCATGAATCTCTTCAGGACACTTTCTACAAGACCAAAGTGCCATTAACCCCCAAGATTTTTGTTAACATTGATTGAATAACTAAAATTCCATCAAACAGTCCAATATGATGGCACTTTCCTGTAATTCCAGCTACTCAGTAGGCTGCAACAAGAGAAGTGCAAGTTTGTGGCCAGCCTCAGCCTCTTAGTGAGTCCCTACCTCAAAGTAGAGAGGGCTGAGGGTGTAGCTCCGTGCTAAAGCACTCCTGGGTTCAATCCCCGGAATCCAGTCCAGTTTCTGTTGTTGCATTTGGTTTTCATATCTCTTGCAATTTCTTTACATCTAGCAAAATTCCTTTTATTATTGTTTCTTTCATGCTTTTGGCAACTTGAAAGCCCTGTTGTACAGAAATGTTCCACGTTCTAAATGTAACTGACTTATTTAAAATGATTAGGTTCCAGTTGTTTTTCTTAAGAGAGAGAGAGAGAAGAACAGTGAGAGAGAGAGAGACAGAGAGAATCAACTTTTATTGAGTTTTTCACATGGCCCTCGTTGTTCCAACACTTAGTTTTGCGCATGGGTGCTGGGGTTTGAACCCGTGTACTTGTGCATGCCAGGCAAGCACCATAACCACAAGCCACCGCTCCAGCCCCCAATAGGTTCCAGTTTTGTCTAGAGGTGGAGATGCACTCCAACAGGAGGTCCATAATTTAAACTTGTCCCACTTCAAGGCACCTAAATTCTGTGATTTGGCTAGGTTTGTTTTTACCTTCACCTTTATTTTAATTCTTTTCTAGTGCAGGGGATTGTTTCCTGTGTTGCGGTGCTGGGGAGAAAACCCAGGTTCTCACCCAGGCTCACCAAGCCCTCTACCACTGCGCCACACCCCAGGCCTTCAACAGCACAGTTCCTTGTGGTTGCACTGACAACCATATTCCTGGCTGCTTATCGGGGAGCCTCTCCCTCCTCCTGGAAGTTGCCTGGATTCCTTCTCAAGTGGTCCCCTGCCCTTCTTTCTCAGGCTTCAAATCTGATGTCTTCTGCCAGAGAAAAAATGCTTTTCTTTGAAGAGGCTCTTGTGATTAGATTGGGCCCCACCCAGATAAACTCCTTTTTATCATACAATGTCACCTCTGAGCCAGGTTCAGGCCTGTGATCCCAGCAGCTCAGGAGGCTGAGACAGGAGGATCACAAGTTCAAAGCCAGCCTCAGCAACTTAGTGACACCCTGTCACAAAATGAAAAATAAAAAGGCCTGGGGATGTGGCTCAGTAGTTAAGTGCCTCTGGGTTCAGTCTCTGGTACAAAAAAAAATAATGACCTCTGGAGTCATTCAGAAAGATGGAGTCCTGCTTCTAAGTGTCACAATGTTGGAGTTCAGGTTTCAATAAATGAATTTTAAGGGGACACAACTTTCAGAGCAGAGTGGTTATGGCCAACCAAGCTGATGGAAATAGCTGGTTCTCCCAAATGTGTGTCACAGACTGACTGGGAACTTCCCACAGATACAGGGTGAACGTGCTTTAGAATGGGCAAGGATGGTCGATGGCAAGGTCAGCGGTGGCCCAGGGACTGAGGCAGTCAGGGAGCCACCTTTTGAAGAAGTATCTGGAAAGCCTGCTCTCTGGAGTGCATCCATCCAGGAAGGGCAAGATGAGGTTCAGATGGTCACAGCAGGATTTGTGTGTGTGTGTGTGAGTGTGTGTGTGACAAATCACTCCAAAACTTCATGGCTTAGCAGAGAGTAGGAAAAGTGGTGGCCAGGGGCTGAAGGAGAAGACATGGGGAGTTGCTTTTTAACAAGTATAAAATTTCTGATGTGTAAAGTAATGCTATTATTTGGATGTGGCTTGAGTGTGTCCCTCAGAGGCTCATGTTGAGGACGCTTGGTCCTCAGTGCGGCAATGTGAGAGGTGGTGGCACTTTAAGAGGTGAAGTTCAGCTGGGTGCAGTGGCACAAGCCTATAATCCCAGCGACTTGTGGGGAGGGGTTGAGGAAGGGGGGATGCAAGATCAAGACCAGCTTCTGCACCTGAGTGAGACCCTCAGCAATTCGTGGAGACCTTGTCTCAAAATAAAAAATAAAGAAGAATGTGGGATATAGCTCAGTGCTTTTGTAAAAGTGCTCCTGGGTTCAATCTCAGGTACAAGAGGAAGAAAGGAAAGAGTTGGGGCCCAGTGGAGATCATTTGGGACCCTGTGCTTGGAGGGGATTGTTGTAGTCAGCCCTCTGTTACTCTAACAAATACTCAAGATCATCAACTTATACAGAGAATAGGTTTAGCCAGGCATGGTGGTGCACACTAGCTACAAGGAAGGCTAAGGCAAGAGGATAAAAAATATTTAAGGCCAGTCTGGTCAATTTAGCAAGTGAAATGAAAAGGGCTGGGGATGTATTCAGTGTGTGAGACCTGTGGTTTAAAAAAAAGTTTATTTTGTCTCAGTTTAGGACAGTCCATCCACCATCAGGAGGGTGCATTGCTTCTGGGCTTCTGGTGTGGTGTCAGATGGCGATGGTGAGGAGGGAGGAGTAAAGCAAATTGTCCTTCTCAGGGCCAGGAGAGAAACAGAGTGAGGAGGAGGCTGGGGGTCCCACAGTCCCTTCAAGGGCACACCCCCAAAGAGCTAAAAACCTCTCACTATGCCCCACCTCCAAAGACGCCACCTCTCCAGGAGATGGCACCACTGAAGGAACTAAGCTGTTAGTGCACAGACTTTGGGGGAACACTGAAGATTCAAACTACAGCAGGGATTAAAGTAGTTCTCATGGACCCTGGGTCAGCTCTCAAGAGAGGGTTGTTGGGGCTGGAGCGGGGCTGGAGTGGTGGCACAGCGGTTACGGCACTTGCCTGGCATGCGCAAGGCCATGGGTTCAAACCCCAGCACCATGTACACAACGAAGCGATGGAGCAATGAAAGCCACATGAAAAACTAAATAAAATTGATTCTCTCTCCCTCTCTCTCTTTCTCCCTCACTGTCCCTCTGTCTTTTAAAAAAAAGTGTGATTAAGAGCAAACCTAGTAGCACACTTTTTACCTCCCTGAGAATCCAAATAATACTTAAGCAATCATTTAATTCTGGAAAATTCACAATCCAAGCATTTATATTGCTTGTAGGGGTGAAATATAGAAGAATCTAGAGACTGGGGTGTGGGCAATGTGGGGGTAATTCTGGTTTAAGAACAAATGCATATAATGTTACTTTATATGCATTTATGATTGTACAATAACTCAACTCCTTAATAAAAAAATTTTTTAAAAAAGAAAAAGAAAAGAACAAACTAGGCTGGGTGTGGTGGTGCACACCTGGAATCTCTACTCAGGAGACTGAGCAGGAGGATTACAAGTTCAAGGCCAGTCTGGGCATTTTAGCAAGAGTCTGTCTCAGAAGACAAACTAAAAAGGGCTGATATATAGCTCAGTGGTAGAGCACCCTTGGGTTCAATCCCCAGTACAAATAAATAAATAAAGAAGATGGGCCAACCCGGCCGCTCCCCTTGCCCTGGCTTCCGTCTTTCTGCCTGATGGTGACTTACTTCTGCACATTTTCACCTTCTTTTTTTTTTTTTTCTCTTTTGCAGTGCTGGAAAGGAACCCAAGGCCACTACATGATGGTCACGCACTTTGTCACTGGGCTACATCCCCAGCCCTTTTTTAAAATTTTGAGATGGAGTCTCTAAATTGCCCAGGCTCCTGCCTCAGCCTCAGTAGCTAAGATTATAGGTGTGTACCACTGTGTCTGGCCATTTCATCTGCTTAAATGCCAACTGCCATGAAGTCCTCACTAGAGCTGAGCTGATGCTGGTGGCATGCCCTTGAACCTCAAGATCAGTGAGCTAAATAAACCTCTTTTCTTTATAAAGTACCCAGCCTTGGATATTTTGTCACAACAGCAGAATATGGACTAAGACACCTCTCCGTGGCTATTATGGGATGAACTGTGTCCTCCCAAAAATTATATGCTGAAATCTTAACCCCCAGTACATCAGAATGAAGGTCTGTTTAGAGACTGAGCCCTTATGGAGGGAATTAAGGTAAACTGATTCAATATGACTAGGGTCTTTGTAAGAGAGGATGCATACAGAAGGGCAAAGAATAGGAAGAAGACACCATCTGCCAGCCAAGGAGAGAGGGAGGCCTCAGTGGGAATCAACCCTGCCCACACTTTGATCTGGGACTTCCAGCCTCCAGGACCATGAGAAGGTAAGTTTCCACTGTGGGCATGAGCCAGCCAGTCTGGCTCTTTATTACAGCAGCCCCTCCGCATCTTCTCTCCGGCTCACAGCTCTGGCTGCCTAGTGGCCTCACCATCTGGCTGCCTTCTCTTGGGCTCCCTTCCCTCTTCCCATCTTCTTCCTGGCTGACGTCCTCCTCCATCTCTGGCTCAGCTTCTTGAGGAATGGTGGCTGGCACCAGCTGTCAATCTCCTCTGTGCCAGAGGGTGTGCTCAGCCCCAGGAAGCCAGATCTTATTTAAGGCTATCACAACAGAACTTTGGGGGCAGGTGGTGTCATGAGCCCTCTTATACCAGTGAGGCATTCAGAGCTTCCGGAGGGGAAGGAAGTTGCCCAGGACCACACAGCTAGCATCAGAAAGAGAATCTAGCTGCTGTGTGTGGAGCAGCACCCTTGGCCCAGGCTGCAGCGTAGATGCCAGGCTGTTGGGCCCTGCATGGGCGGGGTGCTGCGGAAGCAAGTGTGGGAATCTCTAGAGGCCCTTGTGAGGCCTGCAGTGTTATTCCCTGTGAGCCTAAAACTGCTACAGCATTATTAATAAAACTGTACTATCATTCTGTATAGTATAGGCAAGGAAAACCAGGCCTCTAGAGTTTAAATGGGTCGAGTGTTCTGATGGGAGAAACCCAAGGTGTCTGAGCTCCAAGGTGCAGCTGGATTCACAAAAAGTGTTTCAGGGCTAGGCAACAGCCAGTGTCAGTGTTGGAGGAGCAAAGGATCTTGGCTGGAGAGCTTACAAGGGGACTGCAGATTCAGGGACAAGGAGCCATCTTGGAGTCTGGGCTCTAAGAGTGACCAGGAGCTATTGGAGAGTTCTTTTTCTGGGGAGAGGCAGGTATTGCGGGGATGAACCCAGGGGTACTCACTGAGTGACATCCCCATTCCGTTTTCATTTTTTGAGACTGCTGGAATTACAGGCATGTGTCACCATGTATGACTATTTTTTTAACTTTATTTTAAAAAATATTTATTTTGCAGTGCTGGGGAATGAACTCAGGGACTTGTACATGCTAGGAAAGCATTCCATCACCGAGTTATATCCCCTGTCCTTTTTGCTTTGAGACAGGATCTTTTTAAGTTTTCCAGGCTGGCCTCAAAGTTTTGATCCTTCCATCTCAGCCTCCTGAATAGCTGTGATTACAGGTATGAGCTGGGTATGGTGGCACATTCTGTAATCCTGGAGACTTAGGAGGCTGGGGCTGGAGGATTGAGAATTCTAAGTGAGCCTCAGCAACTTAGTGAGGCCCTAAAGTTTGCACCCTCAGCAACTTATCGAGGCCCTAAGCAATTTTGCAAGACCCTTAGGGCTCAGTCTTGATGTGGTACATTCTGTGGAGTTAGGCAAATGTACGGTGACGTCTCTTTGCTGTTACAGTAGCATACAGAGTGTGTTCCTCCAAATCCTCTGTCCTCTTCATATTCATCTCTCTCTTCTCAGGAACCCCTCAACTTTTACTCTGGATAGTTTTGCCATTTCCAGAATATGAGATAGTTGGAATCCTCCCATATTAATATTAGTCTTTGCAAATTGGTTTCTTTCCCTTACTTGTATGCATTTCAGCTTCCTCTAAGAATGCTCATTGCTTGATAGCTAGTTTCTTTTTCGTGATGAATAACAGTCATTGGATGTAAGAGTTTACTTATCCGTTCACCTACAGAAGGACATCTTGGTTGCTTTTTTCTCGGGGCCTTGCGCGTGCTAGGCAAGCGCTCTCCCACTGAGCGAAATCCCCAAACCCTCTTGGTTGCTTTTAAGTCTGGGCAATTGTGAATAAGCCTGCCATAGACATCCAGGTGACATTTTTTTAAAGAGACGGACAGTGAGAAAGAAAAGAAACAATTTTATTTAGTTTTTCATGTGGCTTTCATTGCTGAGACTTCGTGGTGCTGGGGTTTGAACTCGTGTACTTGCACATGCCAGGCAAGCGCTGCAGGGCTCCAGCCCCAGGTGCCAATTTTTATGCAGAGAGACTTCGGCTTGTTGGAGAACTTTAGGTGGGACGTGGCAGGGAGCTGACCAAGGGACAGGGCTGGCTCCGTTTTGTGGAAAGATCCCTCTGGCTGCTGTGAGGAGGCTGCAGTGGTTCCCAGGACGACAGATGGCCTGCCCCTGGTGACCCATCTTGTGACTGCAGGTGGGTGGTATGGTCTATTATGAAACTGCATGGCCCCCAGACCTCCAGGTCCACCTGTGAGTACAGACCACCAACAGGTCCTCACACAGGCGGGGCTTGGGCTCTGTGGAGGCATTCATGGTCCGTGGGACTCTTCTGGAACCCCATCTCACTTCTTCCAGAGTCTATTTAGGATGTGGTGGGAGGGCAGGGTTAATCAGCAGGTGCTGGAGGTAGATCCTCTAAGACCACTGGCCCTTGGGAAGAGCCCAGTCTGACCTCTTAGCAAGGCTGGTCTGTCTATCAGGTGCCTAGGGCCAGTATAGTTTTGGAGGCCCTTGAATGATATTTCAATATCTTTTAAAATTAGAAAGGACCCTCATAATCCAGCTTGGATTGTGATGAATTGTAAAATATAATATTGAATTTTTTTTTTTTTTTTGGTCTGGGGCTTGAACCCAGGGACACTCTACCACTGAGCTACATTCTTAGACTTTTCATTAATTTTAAGACAAGGTCTCTTTAAGTTGCCCAGGCAGGCCTTGAACCTGTGATACTCCTGACTCAGCCTCCCAGTGGTTGGGATTACAGACATGCCACTTTTTCTTTTCTTTTTTTTATACCAGGTATTGACCCAGGGGCACTTAATCACTGAGCCACATCCCCAGCCCTTTTTATTTTTAAAAACGGAGTCTTGATAGGTTGATTAGGGTCTCGCTAAATTGTTGAGACTGGCTTTGAACTCCCGATCCTCCTGCCTCAGCCTGCCAAGCAGCTAGGATTACAGTGCCCAGCAAGTGCCCAGCAGTTACAGCGTTTGACTGGCATGTGCAAGGACGCAGGTTCAAACCCCAGCACAACGTACATAACGAAGTGTCAGAGCAACGAAAGCCACATGAAAAGCTAAATAAAATTTATTCTCTCTCACTGTTCCTCTCTCTTAAAATTGATAATTGCAATCAACAACAACATGAAGGGGTCAGGAGTCAGACTACTCATGTAACTCTGGGAAAGGCACTTGACCTCTCTGTGCCTCAGTTTGCACCGATATGAAACGGGGATGATATTAAATGCCTCACAGGGGCGTTATAAGGACTGGAGGGATCAACCATCTCAGGTGACATTCATCTTTCATCTTTAAGTGCCACATTGCCGCTTTGTTAAGACCTGAGGTAGATGACAATGAATGAGAGAGCCTCGGAGCTCACCCATCAGTTTATTAGTTTCCAATTGCTGCTACTAACAAATTGTTGCAAACCTGGTGGCTTAAAACACACAAGTTTTTCCCCTTACAGCTCTGGAGGTCAGAAGGCCTGAAATCAGGATGTCATCTGGGGCCTGGGGAAGAATCCATTTTCTCACCATTTCCAGCGTCTACAGAGCTACGTGGCCCCTTCCTACATGCATCCAGCATGTGGCTTCAGTGGTCACAACATCCTTCGTCAAATCTTCCTCTGCCTCCCCTTGGGATGACATTGGGCCTCTGAATAATTCAGGATCATCGCTCCATTTCAAGACCCTTAACTTAATCCCATCTGCAAAATATCCTTTGTCATGTCAGGAAACATTCAAAACTGAAGACATCAGGGTCTGGACGTCCCCGGAGGGCCATAATTCTTCTACCATAGCCAACCAGGCAAGAAACCCAGCAATCTTTGGCCACATGCCGGTTGCGAGGACCCGTCCTGATCCAGTACAAGGCCAGGCGCAGGAAGTGGGCCCCGCACCCAGGCCTTGCCCGGAGGACAGGCAGTCCTCGGCAGGCTGCTTCAGCATCTTCAGCTGGGCACCACTCTGCATTTGTGGATCACAGGCTGCCAGCCCGGCGTTGCCAGTCAAACCTGAGGTCATCTAGGTCACAGGGGGCACCTTGGCACTTGGAGCCTCCACTACCTTCCTCCACCCACGAACCGTCATGAGAATGAGACCCCACTGCCTCCCCCTCCTGGCCCCAGATCTGGGTGCACACCTACACTTGCTTTCAGAGCATCTGCCTGAGTTTTGTTCACAGCTTGGTTTTAAAAAATCACCCTTTGTGTGCGGAGTCTTGAGTGTGCTTGGACTAAGGTGGTGCTCTCTGAGGGGCCCTGTGTTGTGTACATCCAACCAGATGGTCCCTAGATACCACCCATACTTGGTGACAATTCACCCAGCTGTCTTCTCAGATGCAGCAATTTTCTTTATGTGCGGTGGAGAAAGCTTATTTTAATCTGTGGGTAACAGCAGCAGTCACGTCCTCCCCCACCTGGATTCCACTTTCCTAAGGCCTCTCAGCTCTTGGTGGCCCTGGCATTTTCCTTAGAGGTAACTTCTGGGTCTCACTCTCCCCCAGGCCTTCTACATTGCCCATGGCTGGCTATTTGGCTGGGATTGGGGTGTGCAGTTTACACATTTGACCCATAAGGCCACAAGACCTCCAGGAGGTCTGACTTTGACAGAGAGGAAAGTGAATTCAGGCATGTGCCACCAAACCAGCCCCCCCGCCCCGTGTCATCTCCCTACTCCTATGCTTACCCCCACACCCCACCTCTTGTCCTGGATTCCTTCAGCTAGGAAGGGCCTTTCAGTGGTCTGTCCTGAGGCCTGGTCCCTCTCTTTCCCTCCATGTAGTGACTCTGTTGCAAAAAAAGAAAAAAAAAATTTTTTTTTTGGTTCCAGGGTTTGAACCCAAGGGCGCTCAACCACTGAGACACACCACCAGCCCTTTTTATTTTTAATTTTAAGTAGGGTCTCACTAAGTTACTCAGGGTCTTGCTAAGTTGCTGAGGTTGGCTTTGAACTTTGATCCTCCTGCCTCAGGCTGCTGAGTCACTGAGATTATAGGCATGTGCCACCATGCCTGGCTTTACTACAATTTTCTCTTCAGACCCAGTAATTTAAACTAGAGACACACTCTCCTCCTCCCCCCTTCCACTTACTCTTAGGGCCCTGCATCAAAAGTCTTCCTTCCTCTTGAGAAAAACTGATGGGACCTGGGATGAAGGCGAAAGGCGGATTTTGAAAATCCACAGTCCACAACAAATCCAAAGACAACTTGAGAACCCCTGAACAGAGACTGACAAGAGAATTCTCCAGTACAGTCCATCAACAACTGCTGGGAGGGACCCCTAGGGAAGAAGCTGGCCAGGAGGCACAGGGAGAATAGGGGAGCGTGGCGGGAGGTTGGCAACCAGGGCCTTAGACTCTGATGCTGTGATCTTGCGTGTGAAGAGTTCTACTCACTTTCCTATCCGCAGAGGAATTTACTCCCAGAAGTCACTCTGTATGGCCTCAGGAGTGAGTCTATTAGGATCCAACATGGAGAGAGGGGAAGAGGTGGGATCCACAGGCCATCTTCAAGGTAAGTGAGGCCAGGTTATGGGGAGGGCTGTGTGGACAGCGCATGGACAGGCCACACGCAGGGACCCCAAGGTGGACCCACGGACTGAGTCTGAAGTGAAACAGAACAGATGACTGATGTCAACTTTGAGAAGCAGGGCCTCTGGGGCTAAGAGGAGAAGGCTGGCTTGTTGGCTCATCCACAAAAGGAGGAGACATCTGGGCAGCAGCAGGAGAGCCATGAGCGAGCTGGACACAGAGCACCCCTGGGCCGTCTGTGGGCGCCATCCCTCCCTGCACAGTGGGTCAAGGGTGTGGCCAGACCCAGGCTCACTGAGGAAGGAGAAAGTCACCTGGCACTTTACTCCTCCATGGGCTGCTCATGAGTCACACACGATCACCCCTACACCACCACATCTCAATTATCCCACTTCATTTATTACCAAAATATCACAGAATTCCAATCATCAGTAACATACAGTGTTCAACACAAACCTGATACCTGCAGAATGAACTGAGATTCGGACAATTGAGTTGTTTGGAATCATGAATAACGCCCCAAACCATCACTCTGTACTTCAAAAATACGCTTTTGAGAGCTTTGGAAACTGAATTAAAATGTCTACACAGCTATGAACAATTGTTTAATAAAACTTTTTCATGTTTCCATTACATGTAAATATATCAATTTGGCATCTCTATAAAAACTCTGAAAATGGTGCAAAAGTTTCATTCTCTTTGAGAAAGCCATTGACAAAAAATATTCACACTTCACTAAATTTTTTGAAAAATGGTCTTCTTTCAAAGCTTCTTTATTAATCTGAAATCTTCTGGATTATCAAAATCTAGTTTTGCTTTTTCCTCCTAAAACACTAAAGAACATTTATTCACAAGGATTTAAAGGAAAAAAAGAAAAAGGCAATGGGGGGATGGAAAACTGATAAGGGCCTCCCCCCCTTCTCTGAAAATAATTTTTAAAAGCTAGTTACATAAGCATCCTCAAAAGAACACAATGGGATTCATTTTATTGTTGACTTTTGGACAGCAGTGTCAGACTTTATTGAAAACAAACCCATGTAAAAACAAAGTTAAAATGAAAAATGGTACCTGAAAAATAAATTATTTTATATAAAACAAATCAATAACTTAAAACACACTAGTATACAAAATGTCTAGCCACCTACTGTACAACATGGGAATCAGTTGAGAAAGCCCCCCTCCCCCAAAAGCAAGCCACTGTAAACGGAACATCACGTGGGAAAGGAGGTGGCCCCAACCAACGGACAGGCCTTCTCTTCTGGGGGAAGGAACGCACAGTCCTCCCAAAGTCTCCATCAACCTAACTTAGGTACTGCAGTTGCTGACTTACAAGTTTTTTGTTTTGTTTTGTTCTTAATGACCAAGAAAAAACTGAACTATATTACCAAAAAATTATGGGGAAATGTAGTACAATCATCAGAGGTCAGGGGAAAATCCCTGTTGGGATCAAGATTCAGGTTCTACTGCTCTCCCAAGAATGTGTCGATAACCAATGCCACTCAATAGAAAGCACTTGTGACTTCGGGGCTGTCTCAGGAAATGTGAGGACAAGACACCCAGGAGTAGGATGAATGCTGGGGTCTCTCCTAAAGGGCTGCCTCAGGTCCCAGTAGGCAAGGTGGGTCCTGGGAAGACATGAAGGACGGTGGTGGGGGACGGGTGAGGCCCCCTGCCGACTTACTCTCACTCTCTTTCACCTAATCCAGGGAGGCTGGCTGCACAAAGCGTGAAGAAAATCAGGCTGAATCTGATGAGAAACAGAACAGCTGAGAGATGTCAACTCTGATTTTCAAAGTCATGGGGTAAGTCATGTCATTTCAACACCGTATAGACAAATGGCTCTTGTCTGCAGGCAACTCAGGGCAGGTAACTAATTGCCACTGTCTTGGGGTTCACCTGCTTGTGTGTCCCAGCAAGGACCCCTAGACTGCCAGCTCCGAGGCACAGGCCCTGGCTCCCTACAGCAGCTCAGTTCAGTCCCTGAATGCACAGGGTTTTCTGAACTAATGCCAAGTGCAGATTCTCAAAAGGTTAAGGCAGCTGCCCTTGGCAAGGGGGAGACTCACCTGCCAGGAGGAGGCAGAACCCATTTGGCACTGTCCATACTGGGACCCAAAAAGGCCCAGCTTTCAGATCGTCACATGAGATGGTGGATGTGGAGGGGGACTAGGTACCCGATGAGGGAACCAGTCACACAGTATTTCAATTAGAGGCACAGCCAGCACAGAAAGCCACTGATTGGCACATTACAATGGAAGGATAAATCAGGGCGGAGCCATGCCAGGACAGATGAATAATCCATCTAGAATCAGGTGCACAAATTTGGAGCAGCTGAGGGCATAAGAACTACCATGGGAAGTTATATAGGACAAAAGAGAATTCAATCAAAGCCTCTTTGCTATCTACTAAACCAAATTTTCAATAAACTAACATTATCTTAATTCTTTTTCATCAAAATTCCCAAATAAAAAGAGAGTAGTATTTTTGCTCCACACCAATATGATGAATCTATGTAAATACTTTAAAGAAATGGTTTCTATTGTGTTGGGACCTCTTTTTTGGCAGGGCGGGGAGTGGGGGATGGGGTTGCCACTGGGCCTCACATATGCCAGGAGTGCTCCACCACAGCCCCTGGGTTGTGACTTCTAAAAACAGAGATTTCCCCTTTGCAAATGGGCTTAGACAAGACTCCATGAACTCTCAGAGCCCAGGGCCAGCATCTAGTACCTCAATGGGAGTGAGAATTGCTTTTCAGGAGTGCCATTTCAAAAGCCAACTCCTTCCACACACTGGATATTAAAATTCCCAGAGCAATGCCTTGGGACTTTTATCCAGAAGGCTGTTCAAACAGTGAAGACCACAGGAAATGAGAATTTCACTGAACTGAGAAATTCTAGGTGATTCCCAAAGGCTCATCCACTCAGTTTCCTTGCATGTACCCCAGCATCAGAATGGTCACTACGATCCAAACAGGAGGGCAGGGAGGAGAGCAGCAGAGGCACTGGCTGCCAGCTTACCAGGCTCTTCACAGTTTAAGCTTACTTAAGACTGAATTCTCTCCAGCGCTAGGACACTTTCTAAGGCTGGCAGGAATGTGCGGGGTGAGGGGTCTGCAGGCCAGGGTCTAGGATCAGGAATCCCACCTTCCCTCACTGGACATTGGCCTGAAGAACCTGAAAGGCCCATTTTTCCAGGAAAACATTCTGGTCCCATGGGAGGAGTGCTCTGGGGCAGCAGAGCAGGGACCCTCTTTGTGTGGAATCTGGGCCAAGGGCCTTGGTTCTGTGTTCCAGGAGGAGGCCGAAGGGCTGGCTGGGAGTGAGGAAGGACATTCTGGGGAGGGGGTTTGCTCAGTGCACCTGACCCACTTTTATGAGACAGGCCTGGATTTGTGAGGACAGTGCCGATCCTTCTGTGAGGGGCCAAGGAAAGCAGGTGGGGGACAAGCAGCCTCAAATTGTCCAAGGGCTTCTGGAGATGTTGACCTGCTCTAGAGTCGGCTATGCCTGTCACTCAGCTTTTCACTTAAATAAATAGCTAGATAAATAAATAGATAATGCCATCATTCCATGACGTCAAGAACTAAAAAGCAGCCTGTCATTACATGTTTAGACTCATATCAAGGTTAAAAGCTGCTGATACTGGGTTATCCTGGTTTTGATTCTCCACACACTAGTGATTTATAAAGTCAGATCACATTCCTGAGGAGCAGTGGGGATTAGGACCTGTTTACTCCACAGGCCTTCCCTCAGACCCTTCCTACTGGCTTCCGGATTAAGAACCACCAATCCATGACTACGTTCCTGAGTCTTCGACTCAGAAATTCTTCTTCTTTGAGGCAAGTGTTTGTTTCTTACGATCTTATGACTCCTCCCTGAATGCTGCGCTGTCTGTGCCTTCCCTAACCAAAAAGAAAGAAAAGGTAAAACAAAAAACAAAACAAAACTCGAGCAAAACAAAATCAAATTTAATGGTCTTAAATGCAAAAGTAAAAACAAACAAAAAACACAAAAAAGCAAAAGAAAATTAACAGAACAGAACAACCCAAAATGTCAAGGCAGTTATGAAGAGAATTTTGAGGGTTAATCTTTAAAACTACAAATCAAAGGTTTTTGTTAATAGATAACTGGCAAGAAGTAAGTACTTTTCTGCTGAGTGTCCATACGAAAGCAAAATTCCAAAATAAAATCCGACTAAGATAGAAAAAAGTCTAGCACTCACAAGGAGGGATGCGAGAAATACAATGCTCAAATGTTTATGTTATTAAAAAATAGAGCTATCTTATGCATTCAAGCTATGTTAAATGCTCTTGGAAACTGGAGAAATCAGTGTGAACAATAGTATCTGATGTGTGGGGCACTGTGCATGCAATGTGTGGACAGAAATCCGGGATGTCAGAGCAGCGACACATTTTCAGGCGTGCCTGGAGCTCAGGTCTGACTCTGGAATATACTGGAGTTTCCCTGAAACTCTTTGGTCCATTCCCATTGGTGCCCGGGCTTATGAAACACCTCTGTGTCCTTCTCTGGAGGGCCCGGCCTGGCCTGACATGTGGGCCCCTCCCCTCCCTGGTGGTGGCCCATGCCGGACTGGCCTGCTGCCACTCCCAGGGCCACTTGGCAGAGCCCAAGATTGAGTGAGCAGGAGGTGGCAGTGGGACCCACTTGGGAAAGCAATTTCCTGTCAACCAAAGCATTCATTGCTTAAAATGTTGAAGCGGTTGAGAAAACGCACACTCGGCATCTGTCTAACATCTTTAGATTAAAAACTAAAACTAAAAGATCATTTTTTAATCCAGTTTGTGGAGACATCGAGTGAAACGAGTGTTAGACAGTCTTAGCAGTGAAGCATGCTTCAGTTTCACCACCATCCAGAGGGACTGGTTAGTCAACGCAGTCTACTTAGGTTTCTGTTTAATATATATTTTAAAGGAAATAACTTAAGAAACTTAAAATTGGTCTAACATTGTGGGATTTCAAACATTTGAACATGTCGGTTGCATCCCAGAGTATAAAAACCTTTTCACTTCTCATTTAGACTAAGACAAACACTTGGTGAAAATTGGCGCAAAATGAGTTGTACACTAACAAAAAAGTTTCAACTTCTTCACTCTTAATTATCTATTCCGTACAAAAAAAGCATGAGCGAGTTATTTGTGGGACTTGTTGGTTTTGAAGGAAACCTGTAAGATTTTGTCCCCCAGGCGGTAGCCATTCAGACTTGCTATGGCCATTGCAGCTTCTTCATAGTTTGTCATGGTCACAAAACCAAACCCTTTGCACTTGTTGGTGTTGAAATCACGAATCACTTTCACATTGGTGACTGCGCCAAAAGGGCCAAACATCTGCCAGAGGATCCCCTCATCGGCGTCTTGCCCAAGGTTGTAGATGAAGATGCACCAGCCTGAAGAAGCGTTTCCTGGGACATTGACACCAGAAAGCCCACTCATGTGATCTACACCCATAGGGGAGAACCTAGCAAACAGAGAGCACACGTTCAGGTCAAGGTCAATGCAGGATGGCATGGAATGCAGGAGGGCAGGGGAGACCAGCATGGGGAGGGACAGCTCAGGTCCCATCCTGCTCTGTGCAGCTGAGTTCCTCTAAGCTCAAGGCACTGCATGAGTCAAAAATGACTTTTTAAAAACATCGAACTGAGAGGAATTCAGTATGGTAATGCAGGGCGGGGTCTCTGCTCTGCAGGGCATCTACAGTTAGTGGCATCTAGCATCAGTGCTTCCCATTCCTACCAGTGGGTCTGGGGGGGGGAAGAGAGCTGTCTGTTTAGCTGTTCCTGTGGCTTCCTGATTTTAAATGATGGGAGCCTCTTCCACATCCTATGAAAGTAAAAGCACTCTGCAGGTGCCCCACATTGCCCATCCTGCTGGGGGCCTCTTCATATTCCATCTGGACACATGAGTATCTGAGGGTGAGGAGTTTTCTTTTTCCATACTTTGCCCATTCCCTCATGACACTCCTCTCCGAAGGGTCATGCGGTCTCTGGTTAGAGCACAGCCCTGCAAGGAGCTACTTGTAGGATACAAGAACTTCCCCTACACAGCTCCAGGCTTGCTCCTCTCATCCCCCAAGAAGCTGAACAACCGGGGGCTATGAACTCAAGAGTCAAGGGTGGGGACAGGAGGGACACCAGCAACCACAGGTCACCCAACCGGACCAATACATGGAGCCCATTCCACAGCAATGCTTTTATTTACATAAAAAGTAAGTCTGAAAACATGTGAACTGTGTTTAAGATTAAAGTAGACAATAAAACTTTCAGTGTAGCTCTGCTGCCCTCTCCTCTTACAAATTTTAAAAGTGAAGGGCTTAGGGCCAGATTAAGGATAGTTAGGTGCAATATCGCATCTGCGAAGCAGATGGTGCAACTGGAGAAGTCTCGCCTGCTCTGAAATAACACTGGGCTTGTGGTGGTGGGACCCAGCAGCCCAAGCCTGCAGCCTCTTAGTGCCACTGAACAGTTACTTTCTTGACAGACACAAAAGAAGAGCGGCTGGTTCTCAAAGTGTAGCTCGTTAGCCCGAGGGTTATTTCCAATATAGTGAAGGAAGGAAAGTTTAAACAGCTCACACTAGGATGTCTGAATTGGTTTAATGACCCAAATGTCCCACTGGTGGTGCCGAGACCCTCTAGGACCACAGACAGACCGCAGTGTCACTGATACAAGATTGGAAAAGGCACCCAGGTGTCTGGGACACTAAGTCAAGCTGGTTTTCAATGAGAATTGGACAGAGGTGGCAACTTTACAGTCCTGAGTCATTACAACTGCAGTCAGCTGCCTATTCTCGTCTGCGTGAAGGTAGGTGGAGCCTATGGCAGCTGTCCTGCACTTGTCAGACCCCCTCCCATCATCCCTCATCATTCAGAATAACTGCTTATGCAGCATGCTAAGTCATCTACAAACAGCTGGAGGCACAGGAGGATGTGCACAGGCTCTAGGCAGATTCTCTTGCCTGGAGCACCTCAGATTTCCATATCTGAAGGGTGTCCTGGAACCAACCCCATGGATTCTGAGGGACCATGGTAAACTGAAACCATCTGAAGTTCTACTTTACCACCTTTAATTTGAATGACTCTCTTTCTCATGAATTATCTTTGTTGGCTGGTCTTTCTTTTGCTGATGAGAGCTGGTTTCTTTGAGTCTGATAAGGGTGAAGGCCTCCCTTCCCCAATCTTGTTTCTGAGGGAACAGAAGGGGATCTGATCTTGCCTTGATCGTGGGGCTTTTCTGGATGATACAGGATCTAACAGCCAAGTTCCCTGCTTTTCTGGGTTTTCTTCCTCTCCTTATCTCTGTCTGCCTTCTGGTGGTGAAGATTCCTCCTTTGCTCCTGACTTCCCATCTGCTCCTCCCTCCCCTTTCTAGCCATCACATTTCTCTGGTTGTTCTATTACTTTCCTGCTAGACCAGTGATGCTATCTCCCTGGTTTCCTCTCAGTTCTGACTGACCCAGCTTCTCCTCCTCCAACCTTCCTTATTTTCCAGATCCTGGGGAACTCCTGCATATTACAGTCCACATTTTTAGGAGCAGTAGCTTGTGCTATTAGACTGCTAAAGTCAGATTTTTAAAATCCAGCTTGATTCTGTCTAAAGATGCTTCCCCAGCCCTTATCTTTAAACCAGGAGGCCAACATAGAAAGCTATGCAATTCACTGTGAAAGTGACACCTCTCAAGATGGCACATGTGGAAGTACACTGGGTCTACCCAACCTCCCTGCCTACAATAGCGAATAGCCGGAAACCTGCAAAACCATCAAGGAAAACCCTACCACACCCAATAAACCCTGACCCCAAAAAAAAAAAAAAAAGTGGCCTCTAATTTGGGCTCTCCATTTTTTTTGAAGCAGTGGCAGCCCTGATCTTGGTGTCCAAGTTGCTGACTCTGATCATCTCTCCTCTACTTGAGCTTGGCACCTAGGAAAGTATGGAAAGACTAAGGAATATGGAAAACTGCTCTGCTAGGGGAGAAAGGCCTTTAAAAAAGCAGCAGGCGTATAATATTCAGAAACAAAAACGGCAAGGTAGGTATGTTGGAAACATTGCTCAGGGTCACTGACTGAACATCTGAAACCTATTTAAAAACCCTGGATGGGGCTGGGGGTGTGGCTCAGTGGTACAGCCTAGCATGCTCAAGGCCCTGGATTCTGTCCCTAGCACAGCACAGAACAACAAAACCCAAAACTAACTGTGAATAAAGAAAAACTCTCGTCTAACACCTCAAGCAGCATTTTTCCTCCCAGATATGGAAGGGACTTTACAATTCATGACTCCATTCGAGTGTTGCTAGAAACTGCACTGGAGCACTATGTGCTTGCCCTCCCAGGAGCTGGTGGGGGCTGGGGCCATGCTTTCAAATCCAGCAATAGAAGTATGGCCACCCTTCTGTACCCACAGATGCAAGCAACCGCAGACTGAAAATGTCAGGGAAAAAAATTGATCTGTACTGAATGTGTACAAACTTTTTTCTTGTTCTAGGTTCCCTAAACAACTATTTATATAGCATTTATATCATATCAAGTATGACATAAGTCACCTGAAGATGACTTAAGGTATTTGGGAGGATATACACAGATTTTATGCAAATATTATGCTATTTTATACAGTGAGCATCTTGGGTTTCTCTATATAGGGGTGCCCTGGAACCAATACCCAATGGATACCAAGGGACTCTACCACTGAGCCAGATCCCACCTTTTTTTTGAGACTGGGTCTCACTAAGCTATGCAGGCTGGTTTTGAACTTGTGATCCTCCTGCCTCAGCCTCCTGAGCAGCTGGGATTAGAGGTCTGTGCCAACACGCAGAGCTGTCTAGATACATTTTTGATGGAGGAAGGGGCAGAGCTGGAAAATGATCCTGAGGTGCAACTGTCTACTACAAACAGCCTAGCATCCCAGCATCTTCCAATCTGTAGTCGCCCACCCAGCAGGGCTATGTGCATCTTGAAAGAGTGTGGCTGGCCCAGAACAGAGAGCCAGAGTGCCAATCTCCAGACCCACCTGAACCTCTGCGCCTGGTGATGCACAGGGCCTCCGAACCGCCTCGCAGGCGAGTGGTACAGCTGTGAGAGGAGCGCCACATTTTTGTTCTGGTTGGGATTGGCTGCAAACTTCACTGTGATGGGCTCGGAGGAACCTGGGGGTTTATGACCATTGAAACTGGTAATTGCCTCTTCTGCTTCCGACCGTTTGTCAAACCGGATAAACGCAACCCCTCTGGACAAACCTTTTCAACAAACCAACAAAAATGGAGTTAGGGGGGAAAAAAGCAAGGACTTTTAAAACTGAAAAGCAAAAGTCAAGTCAGTCTACTGTGATTCAAAGTGCACACCTAGTTACTGAAATAAACAAAAATTAAACCTAAACACAAAAGCAAATAAATGCATTAACATAAACAAACAATGACTAATAAAGGTTTCAGACGCCCATAGCAAGGACTCCACAGTCTTGGTGCCAAAAGATATTTTGGTGATAGATATCCAAATAGACATCTGAGCCTATTTTTAAAAAGAAAGCAACATCAGGAGAGATATCACATCCATCACTTCTGAGTCATCACATGTCATCAGTGTGGGTGCAAAGACATGAGAGAAAGGGTGGGAGGCCAGGTGCTGCAAGGGGTACCAGGTATGAGAACTCCTTCCTGGCTCTGGGTCTCTGTCCCCAAGGGTCTGCTGTGAGCAAGGAGTTGTGGGTATGTGTAGGCATGTTTCTTGCCCTGAGAGCACTATCAGCTACTTGGTGCCTGGCTCAGCCTACACATCTTCATCCCAGGAAAGTGTGGAGGTCCCAGAACCAACCCGTGTCCCAGCTTTCCTCCCTGTCATCTTACTAACCCCTTGCAAGCTCCTCTCTGAAGGCCTAGGACCGCCAATGACCCCCACCTGTCCTAAGAAGCAGATGGGGCCACTTGTCCTCTTGGTAGAACACTGTCCACGCATGCACAACAGAGCAGAACCCACCCACAGACTCACTGGGTGGGTCAGGAGTCGTCTCTGGGCCCCCTCTGTACCTGGTCCTCCTCCTGCATGGGAAGGGTCTCCTGCCACCTGAAGGCAAGCCCCAGTCCCTCAACCAAGTAGCCTGAGACCTGAGGTCTGACTGCTGAAAGCAGAATTTGGTCAGCATGGCAGGGGTATGAGATGCCGAGTTCAACTAGGTGGAAGAAAGCTCAGCTATCCTTCATCCCCCTGCCCACCCATACTTTAGGATCCTAAGGAGAAGAAAACAAACTGCCCCAATCACTTAAAGAACCTGAAAAATGTGTGAGGACTGGATGTGCTGAAGGAGGCAGCCAGTGGACCACTGGCTCCTTCTGGAAAGAATGATGGACAAGAGGAAAGCCATAGTGTGGGGAGAAGTGATGGCTGAGGGGCCTGAGTGACATCTCTGGGTATGGCCTAGTGGGAGAGGCTGCCCCAATTTAGCTAAGCACTTTCATTTCCAAGACCACCAAAGACTAATATGAGGTTTCTTCCTTTTAGCACACGATGAATGACAATGACCAGAGCAGGACAGCCTGAGGCTTTAGGTGATCTGCTGAATGATCATGCCACCATGATCATTGGAGCAGACACCAAGTCTGCTCCCCACCCCTTGGCACCCTTCTTGCCCTCACAACCACAACACTGAGTTCTCCATGTGAGCACACTGACAAGGACCCCCCCACACACCCCCTGCGGCCAGGCCAAGTATTTTTTCTTCTTTTTTTTTTTGTACCAGGGACTGAACTCCGGGCACTTATCCACTGAAACACATCCCAGCCCTGCCTTTATTTTTTTTTTTTTTTTTGAGTCAGGCTCTTGATAAGTTGCTGAGGCTGGCTTTGAACTTGTGATCCTCCTGCCTCTGCCTTCCAAGATGCTGGGATTACAGGCATGTGCCACCACGCCTGGCTCAAGGGCTCTTTCTTTACAACTGTGATGCACCACAGACACCTAAAGCTGAGTCCTAAAGATCACCCCCAACTCTCCAAATGGGACTCTCCCCTTGACCCACAGCCACCACTCCCCTGCACAGTGGGCTCAAAGCTGCCCCTGGCTTGGCACAACAACTGTTTAAACATGTACTAAAAATCCACCTGCCCACAGGCACTCACTGGTTAGTGAGGTCAGACCTGGCAAGCTGCCTGCACACCAGGAAAACTCTAGCCCTAAGCTCATTTTCAAACTTCAGTTCTGAAGGAATCCTAGAAAACAACACACATAGCAGGTGCTACTTTTATTTAACTCTTAACGTAGCATGAATACAGCTTCTTCAGTCCTGGAAACCTAAACACAAATCTAAATTTAGACGAATATGAAAGTTGTGGCCGGCTGGCTCTTACACAGAGCTGCCTTCTGGGGAGTGTCATTCTATTTCCAAAGACCTGTGGCCAAGCAGAAAGTGTGTGGGGAAGTGTGGTTTCCTTATCCAGTTGTGTACAATGGCTTTTGAATGAAAATTGCCCAGATCAAACAAAGAAAACCTGAAAAAGAGAATGGCATTTCATATAGGGGGACAGAAATTAAGTTATCTGACGAAGATATACTTTTTTGTGTGTGTGGTACTGAGGATTCAACCCAGGGTTGTTCTGCCACTGAGCAACACTACACCCCTAGCCCTTTCTTTATTTTGAGACATAGTGTGTCTAAGCTGCCCAGGCTAGCTCCAAATTTGTGATTATCCTGCCTCAGTCTCCCAAGTAGCTGGGAGTATGGGCATGTGCCACCAGCCCAGTAAGAGTATATGAGGATGGCTCTGCATTTGTACTTTTTCTAGTGTTGTTAGGATTAACAGCAGAGATCTAGAAATGGCACCATCTCCAGAGGAGTGAACTAATAAAGTTCATTAGTTTTGGATAAGGAAGCAAAGAATTAAGGAATAAAAACTAAGTTCTGCTGATTCGGGATGTGAAGATTCTTAAAGAGACTGTACCAGTTTCCTTCCCCGAAAGCATATCATCTGAAGGCGACCTCAACACAAAGCCACCTGCCACACCCTCTTCACCCCTCCCCCTGGCTCTTACAAGGATCCAGCAAGAGCAGCTTCTGTCCCTAGTGGTGAGCTCTGAAAGCACCTCCTTGAGGTTCATGGACAACTGTGTGGGACAATACTGAGGTGCCCTCAATACCCTGGAAGACGCTTTTCTTGTAGTGGGGAAAGAGGCACTGTCCCCAGCAAATGGATGAGGCAGCTGTCTGCAGAACTGACCACTCCTCGCATGCTGGGTGCGTATGTGCTCAAGAGGTTGAGGGGAGCCTCTGAAAGCGAGGAAGCTGGGAGTGCGTTCTCAGAGGTCAGGAACTCCACGAGTGAGAGTCTGCTTCATTAAAAACAGCAGTGCTGGACCATGGCTAGAGAACCACAGGACACAGCAGAGCAGCCTGTGTGCCAACTGGTCACCCCATCGAGATGTTATGACAAGGAGGGGTGGGAGTAAACCTGTACAAACTGGCCAGCCAACTAGATCCTCTCTTAACTGGCACCTGAAGATGAAGTACAGTTAATTAAGCAAGGGGGACTTTAGGGACCATAGGAAACTCTTCTGGTACAGGCTGTGGTCCCAAGTGAACAGCTCTCCCCACCGACTCCAAGACAAGGGCAGAATGAAAGACACATGTGAGGGATCTCAGATTGGGTTAGTATCTGTGCCCAGAGTCCCCATGACATGCAAGTGCCCTGCACCTGGGGACCACACTCCAGAAAGCCCAAAGCAAGCCTCAGTTTGACAGCACAATAGCCTCTTCCCCTCCTCAACCCCAGCCCAGGACTGCAGCCCTGCAGCCCACCAGGCAGAACTGCCACCTCTGGCCAGGAGAGGGGAGAGCAGCTGACAGGGACACCTGCCCCACAGCAAACAGCTCACAGGGATGTGGCTCAGTGTATGAGTCTCCAGTCCTGACTGTCACAGGCAGGAAGGCCCTGCTTGCACACTGCAAACGAGCAAAGGCTGTTATGGGTCTGTTCAGGTCTCAAGCGGCAATGCTAGTCTCCCAAAAGGGAGGTCACCTCGGAGCTCGGATTTCTGCAGCCTAGCTACCCAGTGGACCTGAACACCATGGCCAAGGGGTGCTGGGCAGTCTTCAGGAAGAATGTAAAAGCCAGCCATGGACAACTCAGCAGGCTTTGCTGAGCTCTGTAAGCAGAGAAATCTTCCTTTGTGGTCTGTCAGCAAATTCCCATTCCTGCTGGGAAGAGAGCGGAGGAATTCTAAAGCAGGGGTGGCCTGAGCCCTTGTCCCGCAGATGAGGTCACACACACCTGGCAGAGAAAATCCTGGTTCCAGTCCTTAAACCAGTGGGGCAGGAGGCAGGTGGACAGTCGGGCTAGAACAACCACGGGCATATGTATGGCTGATGGCTTTAAAAATAGCTCAGAAGCCCAAGTACTCTGATGAGATGGCTGGGCAGGGACCACCCAAGTAGCTAGGACTGCTAGTGAGAAACTCACCACCCTTGCACTCTGTGCTTCAAATGTGCTCCTTGGAGTGGGACAGCCCAATCAGGGAGCTGAGGAAGGGCATCTGCACCAGCCAACCACGTCACCTCAGGGCAATGAAAAATGGAGACTGAGGACCCTACAAGACAGCTGCACACCATCTGCCTGTGTATGACATGCAGCAGGCAGCCGAGCGGCGGCCTCCTACCCCATTCACAGGCCTGACTTTGGATGCCTAAGAAAAGGTGCCATAATTTCTTGTTGTTTACACCATAAAATGCTAGCCTAATGCTGGTGGTTCCTTTTAATGCCATTTTACTTTCTTGGCCTCAAACAAAAGTCACTGTCTTCCCATTTCGATTCTGCCCTCATCTGGAGAATAACTAATGACATTTAAAAATCCAGTGCTGTATCTTCCCTAGAAAACTTGGCCCCAACCTTGAGGAAAGCCCTCGTCATATGTCCAGGAATGCCTGCCATACCTGTGGTCTGATCCACAAGGACCCGGGAGTTGATGATTCGCCCGAACCGAGAGAACATGTCCTCCACATCCTTCTGGGTCATGGTCCTTGGGAGCCCGCTGATGTACAAGTTGGCATCTTTGATGACCTCTGAGCTTGGGCGAGCATATGACACCTTAAAAACAAAATGACTTCCTGGGATTAGGGCAGGTATATAGTCAAAGCACTGAGGAAGGGTGCTGAAATCTGGGGTTTAGAAAAGCCAACCTTGTGGTAAGAAACAGCATACGGGACACTTTTTTATCACGAATGCTTGCCAAGCACAACGGAATACGCTGGCAGCTTACCACCGGCCAGGCAGTACACTGAGACACCCTGCGGTGTTTTCTCACTCTGTCCTCATCATCCCCAAAAAGGTGAGCATTATTCCTATTTCACTAGGTTGAGGGATTGAGGGCCCACAGCTATTGGGTAGCAGGGCTGAAATCTAAACCTGTCTGCCTATTCCAGCCATGGCCTTATTCCCTGTCAATGTGCTAGACAGTGAGCCAGTGCTGAGGACACGACCTGGCCCCCACCTACAAGGAGCCTGTGGTATGGCAGACAAGAGAACTGGGAGCCCCTTTGAGCAAATAAATGCATTATAGCCTCTGCCAACAAGCAAGGCTGTCACTAAAGCCCGGAGGGGGCCCATGAGTTCTGGAGGGAACTGAGTCCAGCACTTCAGCATTCAGTTTAAAATGTCTGTGTTGGAGAGGGGCAGGGATGGCTGGAAAAGGAGTTCAGTGCTTTCCTAGGTCGAGGCTGATGGCTGTGTGGACCCCACGGCCCAGAACAGGAACTCAGTGCCCTTGTGCTTCATGCTTTGAATGTACTCCCCAGACGGGCATGGGATGGGATCAAGGCCATCCCTGCTGAGCAGGAGCGGTTGGCAGAACAGGACACTCAATCAAGTCAGAAGTCTGGGCACTGAGGAGAGAGCAGGGAGCCAAGTGCTAGAAGGCTTGGACCTGTGCAGGAGGAAGAACATTCTGAGGAGCACAGAACACCTGCGACCATATCACAGGGAGCAAACCAGCTCTCAGATGACAATGGACAGGAAGGACATTAAGGGGCACTGGGTCCCCTCAGGCAGCTGGAGGGTCCTTGACTGAGCAGAGCTGCACATGCTGGGGCATTCATGTCTGCTCCCAGGCCTGGAACACCTTGGTTCAGTTTGTGGGACAAGAGCTCTGGAGATACTTGGTCATTCCAGACCTGGGTTCGGGGCTGGAGTGCTCACAGCCTCCCCCACATCCCTCTCCATACAGTGAGCAAGTGTCCAGACTGATTGCCAGCCCTGAAGATCATCCCAGTCATCCCACTACCAGAGGATAGTGCCCTCAATCAGTTGCCTCCAACTGTACCAAAAGTTTTGGTGAGAGGTACTGCACTTTGGGAAGGACGGCTGAGGGAGGAAGGTGATCTCTCTCCCTGCCAAGGACTCCCATTCTTCTGTGCTCTCCTAAGATCAGGATAGTCTGGCAGGGAACTGCTGCCTAGGACCTCCTCATGCTGGGCACTGGCCCTTTGCTGACCTGTCTAGCCTGATGAAGGACTTGCAGGGGCAGCAGACATTCTCAAACTGTGGCCCCTTGGCACAAGTGGACCAGAGCTCAGATGGGCACTAACTTCTTATTGCCATGCCCTGGATAAGCCCCCGAAAAATGTCTTTTGGAGCCAAATGTTGGGGAAAACTTCTACACCTTAGGACAACAAATATCTTCAAGGACCTCAATAACTCTCTTTTCTCTTCTCTCCAGTCACTGTAAAGTTCAGAATCAAGGATGTACCAAAGAAGTGGTACCTGGTAGGTGTGCATGGACCCTGTGGGATCCTTGGGGTGCTGCTCCACAGTACCTTGTGGCCAGGAACCCTCTGTCCAAACCTCCTGGCAATCCCTGTTGCCTCAGTTGGGTTCCTTCCTGTCCTGTTCTCGGGAAATCTGTGAAGGGTTGAACTGTGTGTCCCCATATCCCAATCCCAATTCATATGTTTAAGTCTTAACTCCCCAGAATGTGATCTGATTTGCAGATAGGGTCTTTGTAGATGTACTCAGTTAAGATAAGGTCACACAGGAGGAGGGTGGGCTCTGGTGTCTTCATACAAACAGGAAATTCAGACAGGCACATACAGGAAGAGTGCCAGGTGACAATGAAGGCAGGATAAGGGATGCTTCTACAAGCTAAGGGATGCTGACAATTGCCAGTGACCACCAGAAGCTGGGGAGAGGCCGGGGAGAGATCCTTCTCCAGTGCCTTTGGAACGAACCAGCCCTGCTGACACCATGAGCTCAGACTGCAGCCTCTAGCCCTGTGCACTGCCTAGTCTGGGGCACTCTGTTACGGCTGCCCTAGCAAGTTCATACACTTCCCTGACCACAAGGTTCCCTGTACCAACTCATCACCCAGACCCTTCCCATCCATATTTAGCTGGCTCCACTGTGTTTATCACACAATTTAATTAATTGATTTCACAGAGCAAAATGTGGGCGATCATTGCTGTATTCCCAGCAGCAGAACAGATGCAAATGAAATGCAGGCATTTAGTCACCACCTGCTGAATGAGTAAATGACACACTGGCTGCCTGTCTTCATGTTCACTGGTGGTGCTCCACTCTGCAGGTAACAGACGGTTACACTGCTCTGGCTCCTGGTGCAAGGTCCCTTCTACTACAGCTGCCCTTGCCTTGTGCCCCATCCACAAGGGGCCCACCTGGCGCTGCAGGTTCCTCTGCCTGGTACTGTGACTGGAAAGCTGCTGGACTCTGGCATTTAGTACCCAAAGACACAGTAACTTTGGCTTTGAAGCGGATTCAGGGTTGACATCAACGTATACTCTAGCCTAATCTGTGGGACCAGGCCCCTGTGTCATATTCATTGTATAATAAAGAACAGAGTCTTTGGCTCGACTTCCTGGTAGGGAATTTCTAAAATCCTTGGAATTCCTTTATTATTCAGGAGCCCTTGGATCATACTGGAGTTTGTGCTAACACATGGCTCAGGACGGAGGCTGGTCACTAGAGAAAGTAAGCACATGGTTAGAGGGCTGAAGCTTTGAACCATGATAGCAGTTCACCCTCAGGGGCCAGGGAGTGCAGAGAGAGGGATTAGAGACAGAGTTCACTCATGTGGCCAAAACCCCACATGCTTACAGAATGAGACCCCAATAAAAAACTCTATACATCAGGCTGGAGCGGTGGCTCAGCAGTTGCTTGCCTGGCATGTGTGAGGATCTGGGTTCAGACCCCAGTACCACATATACAACTACGTGTTGAAGCAACAAAAACCAGATGAAAAACTAAATAAAATAATTGATTCTGTCTCTCTCTCTGTCATTATCTCTCTTGAAAACAAACAAACGCACAAACGGACAAAATTCTACACACTGAAGTTCAGTGGGACTGTGAGGCAGTGAACACATCATCATGAGGGGAGCGTGATGTCCTAATTCCAGAGCAAGCACTCTGGAGCTAACTTGGTGGCTGATGGCAGAAGTGCAAGACATAGCTCATATCAGATTAATACTGAATAAATCTTCAGCAGACAAGCTCACAGCTCTGCGATGACCTTAATCATGCAGCACAGACAAGCTGCCCTTCACCTGGGGGATCTCAAGGACAGGGCAGGGTAGGTCATTTGAAGTCTCTTGATCTCCAAGTACCTGCTCAATAGTAGGCACTGGTCAGGACCTCAGTAAAGGTTTGCTTTGACTAAGGAACATGACAAGGACCCCATAGCATGTCAGGGGAACTGCTAAAAGATCCATGCCTGTGCAGCCTCAGGGGTCATAGGAGAAAAGATGACCAAGGGTGGTCATATTCACAGAGTCTGGTCTTTCTGCAGGACTAGGATAGTGGTGGGAAGCCACTGAGTACCAGATTCCATTGGCCAAAGGCAGGGCTGCTGATGGTGGAGAGGGCTTCCGCGGGCACTTGGCCAAAGTGACGGAGATGTTAGGGTGTGTGGGGGGGAGTGTTGTCAGTGGTACAGCACCTGCCCAGCTTTGCTCTTCTAAAGACCTGTAAGCTCCTGGCTTCAGCCTCAGGAAGGGTCACTTCTGCCAACATCACTCTCAAAGAGCATAAGATTCACATGGCAGGGGAGTTTTTACATTTGAGTAAGCAGAACTCCAAATTGGTCTTTTCTGCACTTGGGCCTAACTGCCTCAGAAACAAGTGTGAAGGCATTTCCCCAATGCGGGAGATGACTACTGGAAGGTTGAGAAATCAAAGCCTCTGCTCAGGAGGAAAGACAAGACACCTGGCTGCTTTCACCACCTTCTGCTGTTGGAAATGGTCTTTGGGAGTCTGCGCAGGATACACACTCCTGACCAGCATACTTATCCAAACAGTAGATGGCCTACCATGAGTAAGCAGTTCTATGAAGGTCTGGCCAGTTAACCAAGATCATGGAACAGTTTAAGGGCAGGGATGGTAGGCTACCCTCCAAGCTGAACAGGCACTGCTTCAGCCAGGTCAGTGTGCTTCTCTGGTGGGCTGGCAAAAATAAGATTTCCAGGGCCACCCCACAGAATGACTGGAAAATTTGACAGCAGACCTGGGTACCTACATTTAACAACTTCCAGGTGGTTCTAATGATCAGATAAGCCAAGCAAGCATGCATGCCATGAAGGTCTTAAGAGGGACCTCTGGGCACCCAATGTAAACTGGAGAGAGCACCTTCTTATAGGGTAGGAACAAAAAGGACAATCTCATTCTCAATGGCTTCAGATCAAGGGATATGATTCCAGTAGGCGTATATCTTGAGAGTAAGAGCGGTGATGAGCCAAGACTGTGGGCACTTTGTGAAGACTCACCGAGATATAAGGGGCCTCATGGTTGCCCAGCTACTGAGGAAGCTCAGGGAAGGCCCAATAGACAAGGGAGCAAAGGTTGGGGGAAAGAAAAGGCAGGATCCAGGCAGTCAGTACTGACATGTTCAGAGGAGCCAGCAGTCAGACACTCAGGGTTGAAGAGGTAGAGCTGCAGACTGAATCACCATCCAAACAGAGGGCATGGCCAGGGGCAGCAGATTCAAAAGGAGAGGAAGAAGGGCTGGAGCAGTGGCTCAGCAGTTCTAGTGCTTGCCTGGCATGCGCAAGGACCCAGTTTCGAACCCCAGCACCACCTACACAACTAAATGTTGGAGAAGCAAAGGTTAGGTGAAAAAATAAATAAAAATTCATTCTTTCTCACTCTCTCTTAGAAACAAAACAAAACAAAACAAACAAACAAAAAACCCAACAACAAAAGGAAAGGGAGGCAAGGAAGCTGGCCTGTGTGACTGGGAGGCCTATGCCAAGAGGGCTCCACAGCCCTGCCTGAGGCCCCGCTTGAGGGCACTGCACAGCTGGCTCCCTCATCACCTCCCACCACACCTGCCACTGGCACATGTGGCTTTCCTATTTCTTGCTCACTGTCTGCAGCCCTGGCCTCTGGCTCCATAAGGACACTGTCTGGACAGTAAACATGTACTCAGTGGACACTAAATGCACTGCTATGGTTTGAATGTGTGGCTGGAGGGTGGGGCATGGGTATATTCTGTATCTGGCGTGGAGCTTCTCTCTTTCTGCTCTGTGTCCCCATCTGACACCTTGAGTTCTCTGCTCCCTCTGCCACACTCTTTCACCATGATGTACAGCTTCACCTTCAGCCTGGAGGAATGAAGCCAGCCTGTGGACTTAGACCTCCAAAACCGTGAGCCCTCAAAATCAACTTTTCCTCCTGAAACTGCTATTGTCAGGTTATTTAGTTGCAGTAGTGAAAAGCTAACTAAAACAAACTGGCAGAGAAAAGTTGTGACTGGCCATGACTGAGCAGAAAGGGAATGCTGGGCAGGGTGAGCCCAGGCTGCTGTTGCCATAAGCCAGGAGCTCATAGCAGGAGAGCAGAGCTGGCCACATACTTGCAGGAGGATGGAAGCCACATGGGGATGGGAATATGGCAAGTCAGGCTTAAGAGACAGGTCAGGGAGGTCTGTGGAGGAAGCTGCTTGTGAACCAATATCCCCTGGGGACATCCTGGGCTGGAGAGTGAGGACTGACTTGGTGTACATTTCCTTTCATGGGACCCTTTACTGGTGGGGCTCAGGAGGCCATGAGCTACCTGTATAAAGCCTGGGATGGTCACCATATCTGACAGAGATCCCCTGGATTTCCTCAAGGCACCAGGCCCCAGAGAACAGCTGTGCTAAGGGTCCCTGAATGGTGACAGAGAGGCCAGGCCAGGACTCGGCCAGGGCAGAAATGGATGAGGTACGATCAAATCTCTTTACCTTAATGGTTTTTGACTGGAGTCTCAGACCATTCAGTGTGTTGATCGCTCTCTCCGCATCCTTGGCAGTCACATAATTCACAAAGCCATAGCCCAAGCTGTGTCCTGTGGAGAAGAACACGAGGACACAGGTAAACCAGCTGCCAGCAAGAGGCCTAAGGACAACCAATGGGACACACCAACCAGGATCAAGGGCAAGGACCAAGAGAGGACCAAGGTAACACACCAAAATGTTAACAGCAGTGGCCTTTGGGCATCCAGACAGATAGTGACAACCCTGTACATTTTTGCAATGAACACAAGTAACTGTCATAATCTTTTTTTAAAAAAACAAAGTTATTTAAAAGGTAGTAGTAACACGCCACTGACTGTATGTGCAGAATGCTGAACACCAGTTCCATGGGTGCTGTCTGAAATGGCCTGGGTAGACAAGGACAAGGAGAATCACAGTGGGCAGAACCCAATGGACAATGGTCTGTGTCCCCTCTCATTCACAGCCACCTCATTCCCGAGCACGGGAAGCCTTTCTGATCTCTGGCACCACCTAGTGCCTGTTCCCTTTATGTAACCAAATGTAAGGTCAATGGACCCAGCTGAGGAGCAGGACAAAAAAGAAAGGACTCAAGAAATGAGAGCTAAGAGAATTCCCAGGCCTGGGCCACTTCCAGGGTTTGTCCCAGCAGCGGACTCCACTCTAACACCATCACCAGCTCAAGTTAAGAGGAGACATAAGGATGTGAAAACCTGAGTTCTTTAGTCAAAGAAAATCACAGCCTCTTTCTATGAAACATGACAAGCAGGAGCAACCACTGTCTGGACATTAAGAAGAGATGTGGAATGGTAGGAGAAAAGCCCAGGGAGACAAGCTGCTGGGAGTGAGAGCTAGAAAGGAGCTTCCGATAGTATGTCTAGTCAAACCCTTTCACTGAAGGAGAAATGGGAGGAGGCCCAGAGATGAGCATAATCCACATCCTCCCTGTTCATGCCAGGACCTGCGATGCCAGTCAGCACCTGCTTCATTCTGTTCTGGACACCACCAGAGAAAGCAGCTCCGTGACAAAGGCCTGGAGCTATGTGAGGGCTCACAGTGGCTAAGCAGGCTGCAAATGGAACCCAGACCTCTTGCTGATAACAAGACCATGAACCCAGACCCAGCTGCCATGAGGATCTGAGGATCTCTGCTTCTGTGGGCTCCTGGCCTTTGTCATGTGACTACTGTATCTCCAGTACGCAGAACAAAATGAAGCAATGAAGCGGGTGCTGACCAGTATTGCAAGTGCCTGCATGAGCTAGGAGGATGTGGACTGTACTCCTCTCCGGGCCTCCTCCCTTGCTGATAACAACACCACAAACCCAGCAGAGGGCCTAACCCTCTGACGCTGGGGGTTTAGCCTAGGGGTGCTTTACCTCTGAGCAACGTTCCCATCCTTTTCATTTTTAATTTTGAGACAGGGTTTCACTAAGTTGCCCCATGCCCTCCACTTAGGTCTCCCCCATTAGTAACACTTCATACTAGCATGGTACGTTTGTTACAAAGAATGAACCACTACTAGTACATTATTATTAACTGAAGTTCCATACTTGACTGAGATGTCTTTTATTTCTCCCTTAAGGTCTTTTCCCATCCCAGGTCCCCATCCAGGATCCAACACAAATCTCTTCAGACTCCAATGGGTGATGGCTTCTCAGACTGTCCTTATTTTTCATGACCTTAACAGCTTGGAAGAGAGCTTGTCAGTATTTTATAGAACACGTCCTAGCCTGGATCTTTCTGGTGGTTTTCTCACGGTCAGACTAGGTGACGAGTTTGGGGGAAGAAGTCACAGGATGAAGTATCCTTCTGGTCATGTCCTATCTTGGGTCAAAGGCACATGCCATCAGTATGACTTATCACGGTTGATGCTGAACTTAATAAATAACCTAGGTGGGCAGCAGGCCTGCTGATACCTCAAGTTCTCCCCATCCCTTCCTACTCTGTCCTCTCTGGAAGGAAGTCACCATGTGCAGCTGACACTCAAGGAGTGGCCCTGCAAGGTGTCTCCTCCTCCTTCATTCAAGGTGTGCCAGCTACACTCATCATCCACAATTCTGTGCAGGCCACTTTCTTTTTTAAAGAAAAGAACACCTCTTCTGTGGGAAACAAAACAAAACAAAAAAGAACAAAATCTGACCCTCCAGACCTATATTTCTAACAAAACTTCATGGGTCTGACAGACTCGGCTCCATACCCCTGGACAAAGTGAAGTGCCACAGCAGCATCCCGGGGCCACCCAGCACAATCAGTTCTGAAAATTACCCACAGCCTCACAAGCAGTTCAGATTACATCATGAACTCCGAGTTCAGAATGTCTATGGTAAGGATTCCCAACCATGGCTCTAGCCAGGCTGGATTTTTATTCCCAAGTACCTCCTCTCCAACCCCTCTCTGCTGGTCTTTCGTTGTGCCCAGGCCACAGAGCTTATTGTATCTGTCTGCCCACATCAGGGCATCTTGGCTTCTCTCTGGTAGGCACCATTGCTTTCAGACCTTCCTGTCTTTCTGTTCCGCCCATGACCCTGAACCAACCACCTGTCTCCTTTGCTGCCGGTGCCTTGGGTGACCTATAAGCTTCTAGAGAAAATCAGACACCACTGAGGACTAGTGTCCTACCTAGGCTCTGTGCCTGTGTCATCAGTCACAGCTGGCTCTGCTCATCCCTGCCTCCTCACCTTCCAGATCCTTGGTGGCCCCAGCTGGTCCCTGGGTGGGGGTTCACTGCTGACTATAGGGTGCTGCCCCATGGGTCTTCCTGAGCTCTTGGCAGCACTGGGTACTGCCTACCTCCTTGGACATCGCCTCCTCTAGGGCATGAAAACACCACCAAGTTTTCTTCGCCCTGACCATCCCTCCTTGGGCTCCTCAGTCATATAGATCTCCTGACTACACATGTACCCAAGCCTGCCAGTGTCACCTAGGAAGTCACACCATTATCAGATGGCTTGGCTTCCTTAGCATGCCTCTGTATCCTCTTCAGTGAGCTGATATATCAACTGAGCACTCACTATGGTGTCAGGTCCTAAGCCTGACTGGGAACTAATGAGCAGAGCCCCCAAAACAAAGACCTACAGAGGTACTATGAGGACAAGCTCTGTTGTGCTATGAAAGGCTGACAGAACAGGTTCATGTCAGAGCAGTCAGGAGGGCCCTTGGCAGAGGTGATTTTGAGCCAAGACCTTAGTTAGCATGGATGAGCCTGAGCAGCACAGACAGAAGAGCACGTGTCAGGTCTCGGAGCCAGAGATAACTCAAATATTCTAGGAAAGGAGAAGCAGCCAGTGAGGCTGAGCAAAATTCGTCAGGGGGAATGGCCTGGGAGTGACTATCAAGGGGCAGAAGCCTACACAGAACCCAGGGGAGACCCATAAACTAGTTTTGATGTGGGACAAGGGCAGCATGTATGGGTAAAGACACCAAAAGGACAAAGAAGCAAGGACTGCAGAGGGTGTGATAGGGGAAGCTGAGAAGGCAGCCCAATGTCCCTATAAGCTTTGATTTCTGGGGTTGTATCTAAAGACAGCAGAGCTTCCCCCAGTGACACAGAAAGGCCCTGGCCTAGACTGTGGCCCTTAACAGGCACCTGATAGAAGACCTCAAGAGGAAGAAGGGAAAGGCCCCCAAGTTACTGTTTCTGCACACAGTAACTTCTGCATGAGCTGCTTATTCCCAGGTGTCTGGAATGTGGGGTGATGATACAACTCCCAGGTCCTCTTCAGCCCAGAACCCAGGATATCACCAGGTTGGCAGGGTATGAATCTACAAATCTAAGCTATCTTCCACGGAAGCAAAGAGCCTGTTAGGGCTCTGCCTACTACTGGAAAGATGGGAGAAAGGCCTGAGTGTGGGGAGCATCAAGGATGCTGGCTGGCTAAGGTAGGCTGCTGTGGGCTTGGTGATGAGGCCTGCCTGAGTCAGAACTGGGGGCAACCAGGGCCCCTGAGATAGGAAATGAGGTGGAGAAGATGAGCCACAGAGATGAGGGAAGAAGGAAGAAGGAAGGAAGGAAGGGGAAGACAAGGAGGAATGGAGACACAAAGACTGAATAAATCCTAGGTCTAGGATCTGCAGATGCCCCGCACCACAGGCCAGAGATGCCCTAACTCTTACTTCCCAGAGTTTAGAAACAAATTCCTGCCTCAGTAGGGTTCTGGGCTCTGGTTCTATGACTTGTCCATCATTAGCATTGATCTCCAAGAATTTAAAATGCAGATGGTCCAACACTCCAGAGTGGTTGATTTGGTATATCTAAGGTAGGGCCCCAGACTTGTACTTCTCCAAGTCCCCAGATGCTGCTGGTGGTCAGGGTACATAGCATGCAGACAATACCCTGGAGAAAACTAGGCTGCCTCTCCACAGAGCACTTGCCCTAGGCAAACTTGGGTCAGTGTTCTTGCATTCCAAACATTTTTCTCTCTTTAGATAAGGGTTGAGACTGGACAGACAATTTTTGGCTTCTGTTGCCAAACATAATATTTTAATCCCTTGGTATTTCTTGGAACCAGGAGCCTTGGATCAACCTGGGGTGTACAGCTGAGAGAGGTGAGGCCACCTCTGCAGTGTGAGATGGCAGGTACATGAGCTCACTCTTTAAAGGTCTAGAGACTCTAGGAAACACTTCACTGAAAGATAGAAACTGGATCTTGGGGTGGCGAGAGGAGTGAATTAATTAGGCAACAGAGGTAGGAAACAGCCAAGGGACCCAAAAGAAAGAAAATGGGCAAAGAATAAGCAGGGTATGTTACAAAAGAAGAAATAAGCAACAGCCAGTAAATAGACGAAAACAATGATGAACTTCACCAGAAATGTGAATCAGTGCCATGATGGAATGTCACCTGTCACTTAAGAGGCTGGCAAAGAGGAGAAATCCTGCTGGGTTCTGGGGACACAGAGCTTGGTAGAAGGGGGAGTGAGTTGGCAGCAAGGACCAAGAGTTCTTAGAAGGAACATCCCCCACCCACTGCTTCACTTCTGGGACGGCGTTCTATGAAAAAAACCACAAAGCAAAGACTTGGGCCAGGTTATTTATCTTGATAGGATTTACAAATTTGGAAAAATGGAAAAGAGTACTATGCACCCACTGTGGTGAAGGGATAACGCGGGATGCTGGGCAACAGGAAGCACATTCAGATGCAGAAGAAAAGTTCACTGTATAGCCTGCGGAGGGCCAGACCACTTCTGTAAAAGGGCAGGATTATTTATGATGATTACATAACAACAACAACAAAAAGACATGCATCCAAAAGGTAACAGTGGTGGGATAATGGGTAATTTAAGCTTTCCTTCCTTTTTATCTCACACCAGTAAAGCGTGGAAGCGCACTCCTATAGAGGGAATGGGGTTCAGGAAATCCAGAGAGCCCAAGAGCAGGTCTATCTGGGAAATGACAGCCTCTGTTGGGCCTGAGAAGAGGGTGGGCAGTGGGAGTTGGGGGCAACAGAGGATGGGAAGGAGGAGCAGGTATCCAGAGGTCTTGAGAGCCATGGGTGGCCAGAGGTACAGGCTTCATCTCACCAGAGGTACATGGCAACAAGAGAATGGGCTGATGACTGGGAACCCTGTGGCTAGGAGGACAGGCAGTCAATGGGGTTGAAGGGCTGACTCCTACTCCCTGTCACACGGGGCCAGTACAGAGAAATCAAACACTAGAGCAAAGAACAGGACAGGACAGCACAAGAAGGCACCAAGCAGCACAGCTGGATGCTAGAGGCCCCCTAAAGCTACCAACAACAAACTCCACAACCCCAATAAGGGGACTTATGCCTTGCTGAACAGAAACAATACATATCTTCAGGACAGCACACTAGACATCCCTTTCACCCCTGCTACCACCATAACCCTCCTTCCTCCTACAACCAGTGCCCAGTCTGGTTGACCCTCAACAAAAATATGCCACACTCTTCCCAATCCCTAGCTCCATTCACTCATCACTCATTCATTCATTCATTCATTCATTCATTCATTCATTCAGCACTGTGGTTATGTCTAGGGCTACACAGTTTAATAAGGCTTCTGTTTCCTAGAACTATTGATGTACAGGACAAGAAAGTTCTAACCTCAGTGCAGTGTGAACCCAATGGTGCAGGCCTTCCTGGTTGCTATGGGAACCCTCAAGCAGAACATCTGTCACTGATTGTGTAGGGCCAAGAAAGGCCTCCTCAAGTAAACTCAGCCCAGGATCCACAGGGTGTTAGAGGGGAGTGAGAGAGTCATATGCAGGCGAGGAAGAGGTCCCTTTGCTGCAGTGAGCAGAATGGAGGGTCAATTAGGAGGTTACAGGAATTATGCAGAAGGCAATGGTGTCCTAGGCAAGGATGATGCCTGGGGAGATGCAGGAAAGGGAGAGACTAAAGAAACAACCAGGAGGACAAGTGCCAGGCCATGGGTCAGAGGTCACACTGATTTCTGCCCATAGCCAGAGAGTGGGCAGTGGTGCTACGCACTAAGACAGGGACACTGGACACAAGTGGCCAACTTGCAGGACAAGATCAGTGTAGGATACACTGAATCTGTGGTGCTGAGGGGCGTGGAGTTCAGAAGGGCTTGCTGGCCAAGACACAGGTGGCAAACTGGGGGTAAATCTATTCCTCCAAGTGCCAGCTTCGAAAGAAAAGGAGAGTTATGGAATAATCCTGGGAACTGCCTAAGTTCAGGGATGGGAAAAGGAAAGAGAGAAAGGCTTCAAGGGTAGGAAGGCAGCCAGGTTCATGGTTCATGAAAGCCAGGGTAAGAGTATGCTTCTGGAAGGAAGTGTGTGCTCGTGGGGGCAGGGGAATGGCCTGGGGATGGGGAATGTGACAGTCTGCACAAGAGAACAACATGCAGAGCTGTGGCTATCACCCAGGAGCAATTCTGCCTCCCACAGGACGCACAGCACTTGTGTGCTTTCATCTTCACTATTTTGAAGGTGCTATCAGCTTCAAGCAGGCAGAGACCGGAGGCTGCTCAACACCCTACAATGCACAGCCTGACTGCAGACAGAATTACATAGTCCCAAATGTCAGTAGTGCTGACCCAGAGAAACCCTGAGAGAGGAAGTCAGGTAGCCTAGAAAGGACTCTTGAACACTGATGGGGTGATCCTGGAGGGATGTGGGCAAACTGAGAGCTTGGACAGCTTGAGGGTCCTGGGAAGCTGGGAAGGGAGGGGATTCGGGGCAGAGGGGAGACGGCTGTTAGTTTCATTATGATGTAGGAGGTAGCCATCAACTGAGAGAAGGGGGTGGCTGCAGAACAGAGGGAACACACACTGAAGGGTGGCTGAGGACACTTATGGTACAAGCTGAGTAGGTCAGGATTGGACTCAACAGCATGACTATTTGGCTGGATGTAAAAGACCCTCTTGCTAGGGTGGGCAGCCGCAATTCTGATTGATATAAAGCAACTGGTGCCACTAAAGGACAAACGGTGAAATGTAAGCCCACAGCCCCAGGATCACCAGTGAAGAAGTTTCCATATGCTGGTAGCAGGACAGAAATAAGTGCTCAATGAGCTTTTCAGAAAGTTTTTTTTTGTGAAATCTAAAGATGCTGAATAGAGCTGGGAGGCCACACACACTTCCTCCACAACCCCTAGCTCACTGACCACTGCCCAGGGAGAAGATAAACCTTACCTCTGAACTGAACTAATTTCCAAATCACATTTCCACTCCCTTCACTGGCTCCCAAAACCAGTTCTCTCAGGACTAACTCCACTAAGCCTAGGTGTTTCTATTGGCATACTTCACGTTCCTCTGAAAGCCACAACAGGCCAACGAACAAAGAAATCAGGCTAATACTCACTCACAAATCAGACTCCATTGAGAGGAATATCAATTGTACTGAAGATTCCCTTCTACCAGAACATAAGTGTAAAAAGGCAAGACTTGGTAGAGGCACTGGAGAGTTTTAAAAACTGACAGTACTCTTTTTAAAAAAAAAAAAAAAAAAAAGAGGGGAAGAAAGAGAATCAATTTTACTGATTTTTTCCATCTGGCCTTGATTTCTCCGACACTTAGTTTTGTGTGTGGTACTAGGGTTTGAACCCAGGTCCTTGAACGGATAGGCAAGTGCTCCAACTGCTGAGCCACAGGTCTACAGTCAGAACCTTTTGGGGGGAGTTGGGGTATGCTGGGGATTGAACCCAGGAGTGCTTTACCACTGACACGCACACCACTGACATGCACACCTGGCCTTTTTCATTACTTTCTTTCTTTTTTTAAATTTTGAGACAGGGTTTTGCTAAGTTGCTCTGGCTGGCCTCAAAGTCAAGATCCTCCTACCTCAGTCTTCCAAGTAGGTGGGATTACAGGTATATACCACTGCATCTAGTAGGACAGGACTCTTATTCAGAATGGTGTTCTAGAACATTCTAACACTATTCAAGTTTGTATACTGTCTAAAGTTTCTCTTTAGAAGGTGCTTATTAGGGGTTCAGGATTTAGCTCAGTGGCAGAGCACTTGCCTAGCATGCGCAAGGCCCCAAGTTCTGTCCTCAGCCCTGAGGGGGAAAAAAAAGAGAAGTTGCTTATTAAATCCTAGACTCTCAGATTTGGAAGGGGAAGAGGCTTTTGGGTTCAATGCCTCCATCTGATGAGTTAATTTTCTGGTCAGTCATCAGATAGTCTCTATAAGGGTCATCCAGGGTAAGGTATACTGAAGTTACTGGGAAAATGCTGAAGGTTGATGACGCAGGATAATGGGTACATTGGGTTCAAGATGTCACTCTTTGTTCATGTATACTTGAAATTTTCCAAAACAAAAAAAAAAAAAAGTTTTGGTTTTTTTTTTTTTAAAAAACATTTAAATTTATTTCCAGGACAGAGAATCAAGGTCCCTATAAACCAGGTGGCAGCTAGAGCACCCCCGAGAAGACTGCCCATTCCTCACACTGCCAAAGCAAGAAAAACGCGGATCAGGAGAAGGAGGTATGAGGAGGAACAGGAACAAGATAAGAGCTCCTTAGAACAACACTCCTCTGGGGAAAAAGGGAAAGAAGCAGTGCTTTGGAGAATCTGGTCGTTTCTTTGCTCCAGAATCCCTACAGCCACACTCTCAGAATGGAGGCCTACCGTTAAGCAGGGCCTTAACTCGAACCAGAGGCTTTTACCAAACACTTGCAAGTCAGGGACCGTCAGGATGTAGGTGCTGCCACCTCTGCTTCATAGATGGGGACACAGAGGCCCAGGAGTCATACTGTGAGGCAGCAGGGCCATCAGTTGCCCTGCTCCTGCCCCACAGAGTTCAAGGTAGAAGGCAGAAGTCCAAGTTGATAGCATGACAATGAACATTTGAAAGGGACTACAGGGTCCTGCTGCATTGAGTTCTGTTCAAATACAGGGACAGGCCTGCAGTACCTGCCCAGGGCAGGGGGCTCACCAAGGTCCCTCCTACATACAGGACTTGATCAACCTGTGCGTGCAGAGCCGCCGTTGGCCCCTTCCAGTTCTCAGAGCATTCCGTTTCTGTTGGTGTTTCCATTTTCCTCTCCTCTCACGTCTTATTTGTACATCACTGTCTTACAAAGAATTTTTCCTCTTTTGGAAACCTATGTCCAGTCTTATACAAGAGCAGTAAAAAACAGAGTTTGAGATAAAAAATGAAACTTCACAGCCACTGCTCCATGGTTGTAGCTATTCTGCACCAAAGAATGTGACAGGGTCACAGGCAGGCAAGACAGTGCTTAATAGGACAGCACCAGTACCTGCTTCACAAAAACGTCTCAGCTCTTTCTTTACCTGCTACTTTATCCCGAATAAGTTTTGCAGATTCAACTTCACCAATGCTGCTAAATAGACTTCGCAACTCGTCCTGGGTCATGTTCTGAGGGAGGTAGTTGACAATCAGATTCGTTCTCCCAATGTCGTCCCTGCAGTCTTCAGCCATGTGGTCTTCATAACCATTAGACATTGTATTTCTTAAAAATCTGTAAAGAAAAATAATATCAAGTAAATTCCAAATATTTATCCTGCAATATATGAAGGCAAAACCACTAATTAGGTTCACACTGAGAGATTTTCTTTTCAACTATGGCAACAGAAAAACCTGCCTATGGATGCTCACAGCAGTTTTACTCTTAAACTGTCCAAACCTGGAAGCAACCCAAACATTCCCCAAAGGGTAAATGGAACAATAAAACTCCATTCCTGCGGCACATCATTCAGTATTATTCAGTGCTTAAATGAAATGAGCTATTAATCCTCAAAGACAAGGAGGAACTTTATGTTTTATTTATTTTTATTTTTTACAGGCTGGAGACTGAATATAGGGCCTCACACATGCTAGGCAATCACTCTACCACTGAGCTACACCCCCAGTCCAATAAGGATGAACTTTATTCATTTATTTTAAAAAGAGAGAGAGAAGCAATGAGAGAGAGAGAATCTATTTTGTTTAGTTTTTCCCGTGGCTTTCACTGCTCCAACACTTCATTGTGTACATGGTGCTGGGGTTCAAACCAGCATCCTTGCACTTGCCAGTCAAATGCCATAACCATTGAGCCACTGCTCCAGCCCCAAGGATGAACTTTAAATGCACATTGCAAAGTGAAAGAAAACAGTATAGAAAGACTACATACTGTATGATTCCAGCTATATGACATTCTAGAAAAAAGGCTGAACAGAGACAATAAAAAGGTCGAGGACTGTCAGAGATGGGGTGGAGAGGGATGTGGAGCAAAGGGGATTTTTAGGACAGCAAAAGTGCTCTGAATTATTTTCTAATGGATGTAGGACGTTATATGTTTGTCAAAGCCCACATAAAGTACAACACAAAGAGTGAACCCTAATGTGAATTACAGTCTTCAGTTAATAATAATGTATTAATACCAACTCATCAATTATAACAAATGTACCACTCTAAAGCAAGTTATGTATAGTACCAGGTATGGTGTATGAAAGGACAGGTATGAGGGAACTCACTGCAGTTTCCGTAAACCTAAAACTGCTCTAAAAACTAGTCTGTGAACACAAAACAGAAAACCTCCAAATTCAACTGTAACCACTAAGAGGACTTTAAAGTAACCTAGAGCCGACCCCAGCACCACAAATCAAGCTCCTGTGAGAAGTGTTCAGGCTGCCCCTCAAGAGTTTTTGGCTGCCTTCTCCCTGTGTCCACTGCTGATTCTAGCTGGCTACTGTTAGCCTGTGATGTGCGCCCCAACATCCCAACCATGTACATCCTGTCTGTTAAGCAGGCAAGCAACAGTCCTTACGTCCTTTATTCCCAAAGACTGAGTGACTGAGCCACAAAGAGGTCAGCATTTCTCTGCCATCAGAGAAGCCTGGCTTTCATGGCTTTCTGGAAATTCGCAGCCTGCCAGGGTCTTTACTTTCAGTAACCAACACAGGAGAACAGGACTGCTTTGGAGAAATGTCTGGAGTGCCACTGTCAAGAGCAGCAAGATCACTCTTCTCAAGTGCAGCCCACACTGGTTTGTTCACAACTCAATGCAGTGGCCCAATCTAAGCACTTCCATGTCCCTGCCTCTAAATACGCAGATGTCCCACGGGGCAGACTTGCCTACCACCCAGAGGTCTCAGTGGGCAGCCCACCCCTTTCTCCAGATCCCTGGTTGGTAAGTTTGAACACTTGGTGCCCACTGTCATAAGCCTTCGGCCTTCTTTAAAAATAGCTTTGCCAGAGAATTTACATAAAACTCTGAACACATCTCTTGCAGAGAATTCCCACCTACCCGTTAAATCAACACTTAGAGGAATTAGGCCTAGTTTCTTTATTCCTGGTAGAAATGTTCAGGTCTTTCCTAGCCTACTCTCAGACAAATGTGCAAATTAGTACAACTTCCCAGCATTTCTGTTACTTACTTGAAGATGCCATTGTTTCTTACCCTTTATAAAGCAGATTAACATTGAAAAAGAGTAGAAAGTTAGATGTCATAGAATTAAAAATTCTTTGTATAGCAAAAACCATCATAAACAAAGACAAGTAGCAAGAGACAGAGAAAATACCTGCTGCATATTATTTAGACCAAGGGTTCTCATCCTGGGCAATTCTGTCCCCCAAGGAACACTGGACAATTCCTGTAGCCATTTTTGGTTAGCATCACTGGGCACGGGAAGCTGTTGGCATACAGGCCAGGGTACTGTTGAGCCTTCTGCAAAGCACAGGACAGCACCCACAAGCAAGAACTATCCAGCCAAATTCAATGCTGCTGAAGTTGAGAAAACTTAATTCACAGCATCTAATAAAAAGAAACTCAACATATTACCAATAGTTAAGTGTACTAAGAATATGTGCTAAAACTTATGGATGCTGGCAATTCAAATGGATACTAAATCCACGAAAAGCTCAACTTCGTGAGCAATGAAGAAAAGCAAAATAAAATGAGATGTTACTTTCTGCCGGTAAGATGGAATAAAATCCAGGATGGATAAAATCCACTTTAAGTAAGGATAAAAGGGAGGACAGAGGATAAACCACTGACAGCAGTGCAAGACGGTACAAACTTTTTGGAGGATAACTGGGCAGTGCCTACCAAAATTCTTCAGGTGAACACTACTTTGTGACTGAGAACTGCAGGAATGTGTATCACAAAAATAATTACACATATGCAGTTTAATATGCAAGAGGAACACACTCTGACCCATGGTTTGTACAAGCACAAACCTGAGCATTGTCTAAATATGCATTAAAGGGAGATGGCTAAATAAATATCAGCTTTCATAGAAAGTTTTAAGTTTAATTAAGAAAAGCTCCATGTATCTGTTAAGCCATCTGTGGTACGATTTTAAAATAGATTATTAGGGCTGGAGTGGTGGCTCAGCAGTTAAAGAGCTTGCCTGGCATGCGCAAGGACCAGGGTTCAAATCCCAGTACCGCATACACAACTAAGTGTCAGAGTAACAAAGGCCCGATGAAAAAATAAAATTGATTCTCCCTCGCTCTCTTTAAAAACTAAATAGATCATTAGCTCAAAAATAAACAAATGAACAAGAACATCTGCTGAAATCTGACCCAAAGTGCATAGGTTAACTTGAAAAATTAAAATGAACACTGAAGTTTGCTCAAGAAGTATTCCAACGTTTATCTTCTTCCTTTCTCCTCTATCCCCCCCCCCACCTGTTCTGTAAGAGTTAGGCATCCCTTCTTCTGCTTTTTCTCTCATCCTGCTTTCATGGAGGATGGATAAACTGGACAATGTTACCCGACTCTTACTGTCCTCTACGCCTGGTAAAAATGGACCTTTTAAATAGCAGTCTGTTCACTACCGTCCTTGGGGTGAATTTAGTCCTCTGCCTGCTTCTATAAAGTCGTACTGGAGCACAGCCACTCTCGCTGGTGTACGTACTGTCCACAGCCACTTTTTGCTACCATGACAAAGCTGAGTAGTAACAATCTAGTAACAACCGTATGGCCCATAGAGCTGAAAATATTTACCATCTGGCTCTTTAGAGAAAAAGTCTGCCGACCTCTGTGCTAAAACACAAATATAAAATTTCTTGGAGAATAATCTTTTGTGACACTGGATTAGGCAAAGATTTCTTAGAACACCAAGAATTCACTTTTCAAAAGCACTGATAAACTGGATGTCATCAAAATTGTAAACATGCTCTGTAACATACACAGCTAGAATTAAAATCCAGAAAATATTTGCATAAAATGGCTTGTACTCATCACCCCCACACATTTTTTTTTCTGTGCCACGGATCAAACTCAGGGTCTCATGCATGCACAGAACTACCTCTCAGCTCCAGAATATGTTTTTTAGAAGTTCTCAAAACAAAAAGAGAAAAACCAAATTTGAAAAATGCCAAAAGAATAGACACAGTGTCAAAGATAGATGGCAAATAAGTGCATGAAAAGATGTCACTGCAGAAATGCTAATTAAAGCCACATGGAGACACCACTATCCACTTATCAGAATGGCTAAAACAAAATACAACAGCAAAATGACAACACAATGTCAAGTGCTGGGGAGGATGGGAAAACAGAGCTTTCATGCGCTGCTGGTGGGAACGAACGTATCACAGCCACCCTGGAAAACAGACTGATGCTTTCTTAAACACATACTTAGCATGTGACCCAGCAATCTTACACCTAGTATCAGTGCAAGAGAAGTGAAAACCTATGCTCATGCAAAAACCCGTACACAAATGCTTATGGCAGATTTATTCATAATCACCAAAACTGTGAACACCACAGATGTCCTTGCAGCTGTTCATAGGTCAACTATGGTATACCACATAATGGAATACTACTCAGCAATGCAAAGGTATTACTAATTAATGATACTCGTATAAACCTCAGATTCATCAGGCTAAGTGAAAGAAACCAGACTCAAAAGGCTACAAAGAGTTGGATTCCATTTCTACAACATTCCGTAAACCAAACCATAGATAGTCTCAAATTTATGATTTAAGACTTTTCAACTTTACCATGGTTCAAAAATTTCATTCTGTATCTCATTTGAATTTTGGATTTTACTCTTTTCCTGGGCTGGTGGTATGTGGCCAAGAATTCTCTTCTGGGAGCTGGAGCAGAGGCTCAGTGGTTCGAACACTTGCCTGGCATGCGAGAGGATCCGGGTTCAAACCCCAGCACCACATACACAACTAAGTATCAGAGAAACAAAGGCGAGATGAAAAAATAAATAAAATTTATTCTCTTTCTGTCTCCCTCCTCTCTCTTTTTAAAACAACAAACAAAAAGCCCCCAAAACCAAACACAAAAATCAAAAACAAAACTCTCTTGTGATGCTGGGCAACAGCAGTTCCCAGTCAACCCTCACGTGATCAGGAGGGCAAACCACTAATGCTCTACAGTATATTATATGGTGGTAGATTGTTATTAAATGCATTTAAAAAAAGAGAGAGAGAATGAGAGGGAGAGAAAAAGAACCAAGTTTTATTTATTTTTTCATCAGACCTTTGTTTCTCCAACACTTAAGTTGTGTATGTGGTGTTGGGGTTTGAACCCTGGTCCTTGTGCATGCCAGGCAAGTGCTCCAACTGCTGAGTCACTGCTCCAGCCCTATTAAGTGCATTTTTTAATTAATTATTTTTAAAGAAAGAAGGACAGTTTGAGAGAGACAGAGAAAGAGAGGAACAACTTTATTTAGTATTTTACATGGCCTTAGTTGCTCCAACACTTAGTTGTGTACGTGGTGCTGGGGTTTGAACCCGGGTCCTCGTGCTTGCCAGGCAAGCGCCGAAACCGCTGAGCCACCGCTCTAGCCCCTTAAGTGCATTTTTAACTTACAATATTTTCAAATTAAGATGGAGTTCATCAGGATGTATCAGCATCCATATTGGCACATATCATGGTTGCCGGGAATAAGGAAGGAAGGGAAGATTTGACTATGCAAGGGCAGCAAGAGGGTATATTGTTCTTGATGGTGGTGGTAACTCATGTGCATTGTCAAAGCTCACATTGAGCCAGGCCTGGTGGTACACACCTATAATTCCAGTCACTTAGGAGGCTCGGACAGGAGGATCACAAGTTTGAACCCAGCCTGGCCATTACAAAATAAAAAGGGCTGTGGATGTGGCTCAGCGGTAGAGCACACGACTAGCATGTGTGAGGCCTTGGGTGCAATCCATATAGGGAAGAGGGGACCAAAGAACAAAAAAACAAAAACCCCTCAAATAACCCTATGCAAAGGAATGAATTTCCCATATGCAAATTAAAAAATTACGATTTCAAAAGGGAACTTGTGCTTTGCCACCCTGTTCCACAGCAACCCCCTGCAGGATAAGTCTCTGGCCAAATAGTAACAATGGAGAAACAAACCTCCCAGAGCAGTTTCATGGTGTTTTGGGGCCATTCCACCTGGTTCTTTAGGGCCCTGTCTTTGAACTTTTCCAAATCTGCATGGCTTGAGTCCTGGGTCCAACCAGTCTTGGTGTTCACTGGATCTAACCACAACAACATCAACCACAACCAGGTCTTGTAGTCACCCAATTAATGACTCCCAAGCCATTGCTGCCTCCTGCCTGCTCCAAGGAAACTTGCTCAGCTCCTCTGATTTTTCCTGTCAGCAGTCACAACCCACTGAGGCTCAGAGGTCACATTATTTTGCTGGAGGTCAATCATGCTGTTAATAAGTGGCAGGACTTGGTCCTGAGCTATCACCACAGAGTAGTCTCCCAAGCATGAATCATAAGGTTTCAGCAACGAGGCGCACACTAGCTTCTGCCGCAGCCTTCCCTGTGCCAGCTTCAGTCCTAACGTGTTGTCACATTTCAGGGCTTCTGGCTGCTCCCTTGGCACTGCGCATCCACCTTTCTTCATCTCCTTGCTCACATTTTTTTTTTAAACAGAGAATTTTATTTATGTTTTCATCTGGCCTTTGTTTCTCTGATAGTTGTGTATGTGGTGCTGGGGTTCGAACTTAGGTATTTGTGCATGACAGGCAAGCGCTCTACTGCTGAGCCACCGCTCCACTAGGTGGCAGTAAGTCTCACTGCTTTACACCACTGGTGTAAGCCTTTATTACTGCCTAATCACTCTGCCTAGCGCTTTTCTGCTATTCACCAATGTTAAGGGTGAGACCTTGAGGGCCGAGGGGACACAAGTATCATCTAAGGGTCCCCAAGTAAACCCAGGGTGCCTGGCAAATCCAGCATGTGTTACACAGTGAGAGAGGAAATCACTAGCTCTCAGACACCCACTTCCCAGCCTCTGAATCAAGCATTCATAACATGTTTTTCTTTTTTAAAGAGAGAAGGACAGAGAGAGACAGACAGACAGAGATAATAAATTTTTATTGAGTTTTTCATGTGGCTTTCGTTGCTCTGACACTTAGTTGTATACGTGGGTGCTGGGGTTCGAACCCACGTACTTGTGCATGACAGGCAAGAGCCATAACAGCCGAGCCGCCACTCCAGCCCCTCATAACGTATTCTTTATGCTAAAGAAGTCCAGGCACAGGGTTGGAGCAGTGGCTCAGCGGTTTTGGCGCTTGCCTGGCAAGCATAAGGACCCGGGTTCAAACCCCAGCACCACGTACACAACTAAGTGTTGGAGCAACTAAGGCCATGTGAAAAACTAAATAAAGTTGTTCCTCTCTTTCTCTGTCTCTCTCACTGTCCCTCTGTCTTTAAAAAAAAAAAAAAGAAGTCCAGGCAGAGACCAGACACAGTGCCTGTAATCACAGTGACTCAGGAGGCTGAGACAGGAGGATAGTGAGTTCAAAGCTAGCCTCTCAG
>PVKS010000266.1:165349-220702 GCA_004027875.1 Aplodontia rufa
AAAAAAAAAAAAAAAAAAAAAAAAAAAAAAAAAAAAAAAAAAAAAAAAAAAAAAAAAAAAAAAAAAAAAAAAAGCAGAAAAAAAAAGCCAGTCAGAAACTGTCCTGATGCTAAATTAACAAGTTCAGTACCAAACTTTCATGGGATCATCAACAGGCACCATCCTGAAGAATCAGTCAACTGTAGGAAGCAGAAAGGGAAACTTTGAATTTTGCAAAATGATTTCTGTTAATTTAGAATGTTTTCAATAACTGGAGGCATCATGGAGAAGTCTTGTTTGGATGATCTCAGGGTTTTCAACTCTATCACACTATTTCAAATAATTCTGGTTATGCCTGGGTGATATTAACAATAGTATTCACATCTATGAAACACTTAACCTTGCACACAGATGAGAGATATATGTGTCTTCATATATGACGTAAAAATATACACAGGTGGTGTACCAGTGAGACTGGTACCCTTCAGGTACACTTGAGAATCTCTCACTTTATAGTGATGAAGCAGGCTTTTTAAACGACTTAAGCCAGAACAAAGCCAGAACAGACAGTCTATCTTCAGGCTCAACCTTGACACTTCACACATCATCTGACAGGGCTTGGACTCAATGATATGTAAGGTCTTTTACAGATGTAAAACTGAGTCTTCAAGGTAAAGTCTCAGATTACTCAGGAAATGCTCTGGTGCCAGAAAAAAACTGAGGGTACCACCTGACCCAATTATAAAGGCTCAGGTGATGTGGCATGCACAGCTCCTAACTGGGCCCTGTCCACAGCCTACAGAGGGGAAAGCCGCCAGGCTGAGGCTGCTCCTGCTAAGTCAGAGCAATTCTGTATCAGCCAGGCTGAGAAGCCAGGGCAGGGGTGTGGCAAGAGGGGAGAAGCAGGTCAGACGCAACCACATTACAGCGCAGTCCAAATGCTCCATGTGCCAAAGGGGACCTGTCAGCTCCAGAGACCTACTAAGAGTCCCAGCTCTAGCTGGTAAAGCTCTCAAACAGAAGCACTAAGTAACACAGCACAGGAGGAAAAAAAACATGGTCTCTGGATTCTACAAGTCTGAGCTCCAACACCAATCCTACTGCTGACCAGCTTAATTACAGCAAGTTACTTCTCTTCCCTGAGCCTCAGCTTCCTCACATGGGGATGGGATATCAACACCTGCTAAACAGCACCTAGAATTTCATAAATGTTTCTCAACCTCCCTGTCTCTAGATGCAAGCACCCTCATCTCCTCTCTTCCTAGACCCCTCTTATCACCCACCTCCAAGTTACTCCATGAGGTGACACCTGCATACCTGTCCTCAAGTCATCTCTCTCCATTCTTTGAACCTAGGCAAGCACCAAATTCTGCCAGTTTGACATCTGCGCTCTTTCTCCCATCTTCCTGCCACCACCCTTGATTAGATCCCTGTCACCTCTTGCCTAGACCACCTCCTAAGGAGGTCTCTAATCCTCTAAATGTTCCTCTTCCTGTCTCCCAGTTTCTTCTCAACAGTAACACCAGCCTTGCCATTGAGTTGTTCTGTACTGTTCCCTCTTCTGTCAATCCTTCTGGCATAACGGTCTCTTTAACTGGTAGCTAGATCCAGTCACTTCTGAGAGCCCTGCTAACCCTGTCTTTCCCCAGCACAGATGGGAGTGCCAACCATGTGCCAGGCATAGGGCAAGGCAAGGGGCTCTATTAGTCCTGACCTAAAGGGGTCATTATCAGTACTGCAACAGCCTCTGGACTGCTTCATCTTTATCCCCCAGCCAAGCAAGTGATCCCCCAGGATCACTTTGACCAGGCTGATTACTACCTGACCCCAGCATACTTTTCTAGATTTATCTCCAAGTTCACCGTCCAGACCCACCTGGTCAAACCAGTCCCTTCAGGGCTCCACAGCCTGTTGGTGCCTTCCCCCTCTCTTACTCACCTGGGCCACTAGCTGCCCCTGGACAGCTCTCCCCACACTTCTCTGATCACAACAACCTATTCAGACAAAAACAAAACCCTCAACACCAGATGATCATTCCTTTCAACACATCGCCAGAGACAGGTCTTTTCATCCTTTTGCTATTAAATCTCACACACCGAGGTTTCTTCTGAATTCAGGTTCTAGGTTCTTTGAGGAGGCAATTTCTTCTTCCCAGTGATAATGAACAAGCAGTTAGGTTTTGTGTTTTCAAGCCATGGAAGTGTGAGCACTGGCTCTGCCGACTGACACTGGTTTCTCAGTGGAGTAGGGAAGGACCAATGAGCGTGTGTGTCTCTGTGCACACACAGTCGTGACACTCCTTCCCACTTCCTGCATTCTACTCCAGCAATGAGCTTCTTGTCTCACTCCACAAACTCACTAATTTACAACTCTTGCCTTCTTGGTTTCTTTTAGTGACCACTCATCTTTGGGTCACTCAAGCATAGGCAGCCAGCCATCATTCTTTCTTGCTCACTTCCCACATCTAAGTACCCCAAAGTCCTGTCACTCTGAACCCCTAATTATGTCCCAACACTTCCCTTTCTGTCCCTACCACTGCAGTCCTGGGTCATATTCATAACTTTTCTGACCTGAAGGAAAGAACTGCCTCCTAATTGGTTTCCTGGCCTTCAGCTCCAGTCCCCTCCAGCTATGCAAATCTGATTGCTTCTCTGGGGACTAAAAGTGCTCAGAAGTAGTCCCTTATAACAACCAAGCCCTCTACCCAGCAGACCTGCAAGTATGGCCACTAATCACTTCATCGTTCCCCAGAAGTATGACATCCCATGTGACTTCCTGAACAAGCGGAGGGGTTCCCACCTCCATGTCTCTGCATCCCGCAAAGCCCTTCCTTCTGGCCTTTGCCTGACCACCAACCCACTTCTCCACTCTAGGATCCTGTGTGATCACCTTGGATAACAGTTCCATTTTCTGCACTTCCACATCAGCCAGTGCATAACCATCACCACACATGGCAGAGTGGCTGAGATGATCTGCACACCCATGGTATACACTACCGCCTCCTCAGAGCCTAGAGTGGGGTTTAGGACACAGCAGTGCAGCCAGAAAAGCCAGGCTCACTTTCATTCTATAGGCTGGTTTCCTTTAGTCTTTCCCTGACCCACAGCCTCAGGTTAGGCTCGCCACTTCGCTACTGCCACCTAGTGGTGAAAGGCCGCAATTGTGCCCCTCTCACAATCAGCATTTAATTTGATTCAATAAATTGAATGGGATGGGAACAGTTGATTCTGGTGGGGGTGGAGGAAGGGTGGCAGTCAGGGCGGGTGAGTGAGCTCTGGGCTGGGCTGTGTAGCGTAGCACAACGAGATCACCAGGTGGCAGAGAATGGTGTTCCAGTTTTCCAGAAAGGGAAAAACAGGCATGAAGGGTCAGAGTTGGCAGACAGATGGACAGAAAGGCAAGGAGGGTTAGTGTATGCAAAAACTAGCATCCCTAGCTTAGGGCTTCTGAGTATCTTTCAAGCCACTCAAACAGATCAACAAAATTTGCTTTTTTCTGTTCAGATTTTTAATCAGGAGGGACATGTTCAAAACCACATTTACAAAAGACAATTCTTTCTGGAGTGTGGAAAGGACAGAGACCAGAAGCAGCAAGCGAAAGAAGTGACAGAGCAAGCATCAGGAAGACAGCATTTTTCATAATTCCCCTCTCCTTTTCTACTTACTGCCTGTAACCTAAAACTCAATACAACCAAAGTGAAATTCTGCTCCCTCAAAACAATGCTTCAATAGAAACATTATTTCCTGCCACATCTGGAGGTGTTTATAACCTGGGCCTCTTCATGGACCTCAAAGTTGCAGCATTTTAAAACAGACCTCAGCACAGTTTTGCACGCAGACATGCAATGGCAACTAAATGAGATTCCCTGAAACAGTTCCTGGAAGGGTGCCCTAGACCCTTATGAAATCAGTAAATCCCAGTGGTTCAGGGTAAGGGCTCTGCTGTCAGAGGATCTGAGCTCAAATCCTGCCTCAGCCCCTTTAGTGCATGAGACAAGTCATATCAAGTGATCATCCAATTACTAACAATTATTAACAATTCCTACCTCTGGGGCTGGAGACAAATGTATGTGAAATGTCAAGTATATGGTAAACTGTCAATAAATGCTGGAAATTATTTATAACATCATCTTTCCCTGTCTACCATGCAAAGGCCATGCACAACACTATGGCCTCTGACGCTTAAGTCTGCACAATACTTTTGTCCTTACCATTTCACAGATAAGAAGACTAAGGTTCAAGGCAGCTGAGCTTGTACAAGGTCTTGGGAGCATCTCCAAGGCTGAAGGAACTTTTAGTGGAAGATTATTTAGTTCTGGGTGGTTCTCATGGGAACAGGGGCAGAGACACCCCAAGGTGTCACTTGGAGACATTATGGATCCTCTCAGTGGGGGTGGGGGCAGGGATGTTGCTGGCAACTGGTGGGTAGAAGCCAGGGATTTTGCTCCACTTCCTGCAAAGCACAGGGCAGCACCCCACAACCAAAAACTACGTGTGACCCCCAACTGTCAGTAGTACTGCGGTTGAGAAACTCTTCTGGCCAGATCATCCCGCTTCTGGAGCACTGGCCATAGGAATCCCACATGAACACTTTTGATAAAAGGGACTTTACTTTAGTCGCTCCAGGGGTGGCCCGTGCAAAAGTTCTTCTCCACCTGCCCTGGACACAGCAGGCATCAGAACCCATTTTAGTAAGCCTGCCAGAAGACAGGGCAAACGGGAGGAAGACCATCCATTCCCCATTGTTGAACTGCGTGCAGTTTGTGTTTTCAACATATACACACATTTTACAAATCCAAACGCCCCACGCCCCAGTAACAGCATTGTTAGAAATGGCGATCCAAAAAAAATTTTTTTTTTCTTTTCTAAGACTCCCATACGTACTAAAGGGTTTGCACGCTTCTAAGAGGACTTCACACGGGCCGCGGGGCTGACAACGACCACAAAAGAATCTGTAGGATTTCCCGGGGGAGCGAGCCCGTGGGCCGTGACCTCTGCGCGCTAAGAGCGCTCGCCCCACTCCCCCGCCTCTAGCTCCACTCTCCCGCCCCCGGATGCCGGGCTTCCAAGACTACCGGGGCCACCGCAGCAGAGCCCGGCCCCCAGGCGCGTGCCCACGCCGCGTCCCCCTCGCCCGCCTCTCGCGGCGCCCGAGGAATCCAGCCCAGGGCCTGTGGCCGGGCCCCCACACAAGCCAGCCCCCGCCCGCCCGCCAGTCTGTCGCGGCCCGCGCGCGTCCCCTCCCGGCCCGGCGCGGCCTGGGCCTCGGCCGGTGCAGGCCCGCGGGCGCCCGCGGCCCGGCCAGGCGAGCTCAGGCCTGCCGCGGCCTACCCTGTCGGGCGCCGCCAAAGGCTCCCCGCCTCACCTGGACGCGGGCGGGCGGGCCCGGGGCTGCTCCGGGGCGGGCGGGCGGCGGCGGCGCGGCGCTAACGGCTCCGCTCGGCCTCGGTAGCGGTGGCGGTGGCAGCGGCGACGGCGACGGCGGCGGCGGCTCCTCCTCAGCGCGCACGACCCGCTCCGGCCCGCGGCCCGGACACGCCCCCCCGGCGCGCGCGCCCATTGGTCTATGTCCGCCACGGCGCACTGTTCATTGGTCGGCGTGGCTGTCGCGACACCCTGAGGCGCGCGGCGGAGGCGGAACTTCCGGTCGGCGCCGCCTGCGAAGAGCTCGGCGGCCGGCGGAGACGCGGGTGGCCAGCGATGGCCGCGGAGGGGGCAAGCTGGGGCCCAGTCCAGAAAGGCCGCCTGAAGGTAGGTAGTGGCTGAGGAGCGGCGCTCTCTGTCGGACACATGCCGTGTGCCCCTCACCTGTCTGCTTGCGGTCACCGCCGCCCAGCAAGGTAGGAGCGGTCAGCGCACGAGGGCCATGGGGACAGGACCCGGGTTCGAATCCCGGCCCCGACGTTTGCGCACTACGTGTGGCTGGGCGCGGGCTGACGTCACCTCGCCAGGCCTCAGTTTCCTTATCTGGCGCGGTGAGGAGGCGGGGCATAGTCGTGGTTATTAGAGCAAACCGATTCCCTGAAGCTCAGCCTTTCATCCATTCATTAAAGTTTTATTGAGGGGCCGAGCTTGGTGGCGCAAGCCTGCGATCCCATTGACTCTGGAGGCTGAGGCAGGAGAGGATCGTAGTTTCAAAGTCAGCCTCAGCAACTTAGCAAGACTCTGTTTTAAAATTAAAAAAAAAAAAAAAAAAAGGAAAGAAAACAAAAAGGAACTGAAGATGTGACTCAGTGGTTAAGTGTGCATGGATGCAACTCCTGGTACCAAAACAAACAAACAAACAGGTTTAATTGAGGGCATGTTATCTGCCAGTCGCCGTCTGGAAGGTAAACAGACAAAAATGTATCTAACCGTTTTGGATTGACGTTCTAGGCCATTGCTGTTCAGGAGAAATAGAGGGGAAGCCACATGCACGATTCTAAAGTTGTCTAGTAACTGACAGTCTCAGTCAGGTCTGTGCGGTAGAAATTCAAGCCAGGCGCAAGTTTGTCAGCTACATGTATAGTTTAAATTTATTATATTGTGCGCTGGGGGTGTAGCTCAGTGGTATAGCATTTTCCTGACATGTGCAAGTCCATGGGTTCCAGCTCCAGCACTACAACAACAAAAACAGTTAATTAATTATTAGCTGTGTTTAAAAAAGTAAATAGATGCAGATGATGTTGATTTTAATAATATGTTTTATTTAGCCCAGGGTTTCCAAAATATAATTTCAACGTGTGATAGATGCAAAAAATTATGAGGCATTTTATATTCTGTTTTTTTTCATATGCTTTTGAAATCTTCTACATCTCAAATTGAACTGACTACATTTTGAGGACTCAGCAGTCATATGTTTGCCAGTGGCTACTGCATTGAACTGTGCAGTGCTAGATGGGGAAGCAGAAAAGAAAGCAAGTGGATTCCACCTCACATGATAAAAAGGGTAAGAGGGAAAAGTAAATTGGGGAAAGGGTCTGAGAAAGATGGGGATTGCAGTTTGAAAGAGGGTGGTCAGCAAGGTTGAAAAGATGGCATTTGCAAAAGGACCTAAAGGAAATGAGAATTACTGAAAAAATAATTACATTCTTCATTGTTTAGTGATACCCAGAAGAACTTTCTGAGAGGATGGACGTGTTCTGTACTGGCACTAATTCTGTAACTTCTCTGTCCATGTTCCTTTTGGACATTTGGCTAGAGCCACCAAAGAACTGAAAAAAAAATTTTTTTTTTAAGAGAGAGGAAAATAAATAAAAAGAGAGAGGGCCACAGAAAGAGGGAATCAAGTTTATTTACTTTTTCAGATGCTTTTGTTGCTCTGACACTGCATTATGTACGTGGTGCTGGGGTTTGAACTCGTGTCCTTGCACATGCCAGGCAGGCACTATAACTGCTGAGCCATTGCTTCAGCCTAAGAACTGAATTTTTCATTATATTTAATTTTAATTAAATAGTCACACAGGGTTAGTGGCTCCTGTAGTTAATGGCACAGGTTTAATACAGTGGTAGCAAGTGCTCTGAGCTCAACATGTACTTTATGCTAAATGCTTTATGTACATTCCTGGTGAAATTCTGAAAATAACCTCTGTAAGATGGAAGCTGTAATCATTGTTCTCAATGATTAAGAAAAAGTCCCTAGGCCAGTCCCACCCACTTGGGAAGCTGAGGAAGGAGGGTTGCTTAAGTCCAGAAGTTCAGGAACAGCCTGGTGAGACCATCTCAAAAAGGGGGAAAAAAAAATGAAATCCTTTCATTCATCTATATACTACTATTAATAATAGACTTAATTTTAGTAACCATTTTAGAGTCTCAGGTATAGTACAGAGATAATAGAGTTACCATTATTCCCCACACCTGGTTCCCTTTAGTAATATCTTTTATTAATATGATACCATTAAAAGAACCAATATGGATACATTTTGTTTTGGTATCAGGGGTTGAACTCAGAGGTGCTTAACCGCTGAGCCACATTCCCAGCCCAACCTATTTTATGTCTTCATTTTGAGACAAGGCCTTGCTAAGTTACTGAGTCTGCCTTTGAACTCTCAAGCCTCCTGCCTCAGCCTCCCGGGTCTCTTAAGATTACAGACATAGGTCACTGCACCTGGCATTACTTTGTTATTATAGTTGATTTATACTTCCCTTGTTTTTCTCTGATGTTCTTTCTCTCTTCCAGGATCCCACATTGCGTATAATTTAATTGTTCTGTCTGATATTCTCTTGCCTGTGGCAGATTCTCAGACTCTTCTTGTTTGTGATGACCTTCACAGGTTTTTTGTTTTTGTTTTGAAGAGAGGGACAGTGAGAAAGAAAGAGAATCAATTTTGTTTGGTTTTTCATGTGGCTTTTGTTGCTACGAAACTTCGTTGTGTACGTGGTGGAAACCCACGTCCTCGTGCATACCAGGCAAGTGCTCTAACTGCCATGCCACTGCTCCAACCCCAGCCTTGACATTTTTGAGGAGTGCTGCTCAGGTGTTTTTAGGATGCTCCTCTTTTGGAACCTGTGATGGCAGGTTACTGGCAGTCAGATCAAAGAGGGAAATTGCGTTTTCATGGTGTTTTATCACGGTCCATCCCATCAGCATTGTTTGTGTCTGCTGCTGTTGGCTTTGGTCAGCCAGCTGAGGTAGTGCTTTTCAGGTTTCTCCGCTGTAAAGAGATCGTCACCCTTTCCCTTATCGTTTACTCTGGAAGGAAGTCATTATGTGCAGCCCACACTGAAGAAGTGAGGGGTTGTACTCTTGCCTCCTTAAGAGTGGATATCTGCATAAGTTATTTAGAATCCTTCTGCCTGGGAAAGTTATCTCCTGTACATTTAGTAGTTCGTTCAGTCATCCAGTTATGTTGGAATGCACTCCTGGATATTTATTTTATGCTTTAGGTTATAACTCGATATTACTTAACTTGTTGCTCAAACTGCTGCAGATTTGGCCATGTTTGGCTCTCTTAGTTGACTTCGGTGGCTCTTGGGCTGTCCTTGTCATTGTGCTTTTCGCATGTGTGGCTCCCTGCCCCACTTCAGAGCTCTTCCTTACTCCTTGACGTTGCTGCTGCTGCCGGCTTATCTTGTATATTTCCTGCTGCAGTCCTGGAGTCAGCTCTTTCTGTAAAGGTCCCTGGTGCCTTTTTCAGAGAACGGTATCCAAACTTGAGATCTGGTCTCTAGGAGTGCCCATTGCTAAGGGAGTTTGTTTCTTTTAGATCATCAATACTCTTTTTTTTTTTTTTAAGAGACAGGGAAAGGAGCTAGAGTGGTAGCTCAGCAGTTATGGCACTTGCCTGGCACGAGAATGCAGGTTCGAACCCCAATACCACATACACAGCAAAGTATCAGAGCAAGGAAAACCACATGAGAAAAGTAAGTAAAATTGATTCTCTCCCTCTCTCCCCCAACCTTTAAACAAACAAACAAAAGAGGGAACGAGTATGAGAGAGACTAAGAGAGAATCAATTTTATTTATTTTTTCATCTGGCCTTCGTTTCTCCAAAACTTAGTTGTGTATGTAGGGCTGGGGTTTGAACCTGGGTCTTTATGCATACCAGGCAAGCGCTTCAACCTCTGAGCCACCACTCTAGCCCCATCAATATTTTTAACCACCTATTATGCATGAGGTTTAAGTGCTGAGCCTCAGGGACACAACAGTGACCATGTTGCGTGTAGCATCTGACCTCATGGACCTTAGAGTCAGCTTGGGGGGACAAGGTTTGAGAGGGGAGCTTCAACACTCACTGGCTGTGTGGCCTTGGACAAGTTATTTAATCTCTGAGCTTCAGCCTCCTATTCCATAAAATGGGAATGATTGTAATACTTCCTGAGGGTACTGGGAGAATAAAAGGAAATAACTCCTTTTTAGAAACTGTGGAACAGAGCCTGGCATGAAGTGCTTTTTACGTCTTATTTTTCTAGCAGTAAAAATGAATTCCACAAATGATTGTATTTTCCAAAGGCCAGAGTTCCAGAGAAGCATGCAGTAGGAAGAGTTAACTAATTTTGGAGTGGCTGGGAAGGCTTCCTATGTCAGTATGCATGAGGAGGGAGAATATTTCAGGCAGAACAAAATAGCGAATGCAAGGGCCCTGAGGCAGGCAGGAGCCCAGCACACTTAGGAGTAAGCAAAGGCCAGCTGTGGAGACATGGGAGCTCTCAGGGGCAGGTCTATGCAGTCTCATTGACTCTGGTGAGTTAGGACCCCGTCCTGAGAACAAGAAACATGACTTGTCTCGGTATACGCACCTAGTGAGGGCAGAATGGTGATTTGAACCCGGGTCTGCTCAGCCTTGGAGATCTTTATTTTGCTGGTTAGGATTTGAGATCGAAATGTTGTTTTCTGGTTTGCATTTGCTTTTGTTTTTGTCAGTCCGCAGGGGTAGGAATCAGAGTGTATGCCAGCCAGGGTTGTTCGGAATTGTTGTCCTCCCTGCAAGTCACCGTCTCTCCCTTCAGCGCTGGCTGTGAAGGGTCCATAAGGTGAAGATACACAGAGATGACCCAGTCGGGACCTTTCTCTTGAGGACACTGTTGCCCTGGGGGAGAGACAGGCACCTGGGAACGTAAACCCATCGTGTGACAGGCACAAATGGACGTCATGTGGAGGTAGCATCTGAGCCAGATTGAAGCATAAGGGAGGGTCTGCCAGGCAGAGTAGGTGGAAAGCAGAGGTCCAGAGGAATCGGTCAGAGCAGAGGCACACATTTGTCAAGGAGGATCATTCAGGGCCAGGGATGGAGGCTATGAGGGGAGAAGGGAGTGAGATGGCACTAGAGAGCTCTCTGTCCCCAGCTTTGAAGCACCCCAGAGTCAGAGAAGTTGGAATGGCATCCCATAGACCAGGTGTCAGCAGATAACATGATTCAGCCCATGCCTGTTTTTGTACAGCCCAGAAGCTGAAAAGGAGTTTTACATTTTTTATGCAGTTGGAAAAAAAGAACAGTGTTTTGTGACATGTAAATTACACGAAATGCCAATTTCATTGTCCATGAAATCTGACAGTAACGGACTGACAGAACTGCACTGCTCCATGCCTGTGGCTGCTCAGACTAAGGAAGAGGTGGAGTTGCCCTGGCAAGGCCTGTGTCACAGCTGTGCACGCTGTCCTGGACTCCTCACTTCCACTGTCACCATTTACAAGTTTTTACTAATTTATGAATTAAGGAGCCCCACACTTTTAAAAGTATGTAGCAAGTCCTAGCAACAAAGACCACATGGTACATAAAGTATCAAATATTTCCTCTTAGGTCCTTTCCAGAAAAAGCGTGTGGATCACTGCTGTGATTATAAGAATAATGGCTCCCCAAAGTTGTCTACGTCCTAACCCCTGGAACCTGTGATTAGGTGACCTCACACAGCAAAAAGGACTTTGAAGTGATTGGGGTAAGTAAGGTGAAAGGTGATTCTGGGTCATCCAGGGTCACCCAGCCTCACCAAGGCGGGAGGGTCAGAGGCAGACAGGGACTGGAAGATGGAGCACTGCTGGTTCTGAAGGTAAAGGAAGGAACCACAAGCCAGCTGAGGGCTGCAGGTAGATCCTGAAGCTGGAGGAGGCAGGAAGGGGTTCTCTTGTGGAGCCTCCAGGAAAGACCAGACTTTTTAGCATCTTGGTTTTAGCCTGGTAATACTAATTTCAGACAAGTGGTATCCCGGGCTATAAGATGGTGAGTCTGTGTTGTTTTAACCCACCAAGGTTATAGTAAGTGATTGCAGCAGCCACAAGGAATTAACAGGCAACAAGCATCTGAAAGAATTCATCATTTAAACAAGAGAATTGTTCAAAGAATTGTTGTTACTATGATTTTTTTCTTTCTTTGTTTGAAGGAGGGGAACCAGAGGCAAGCGTGGAATTCAGCTGCAGGAGAAGGCAGGCAGAGGCTGTCTGGACAAGAACACCAGAGCACAGGAAAGCTGGGGGTTAGGGGGGTGTGGAGAAAAGGAGGTAAATGCCAGACGGTCACGAGGTGGGACCCCTTGGACTTGGTGACCAGTCAGATGTGGAGAAGGTGGCAATCAGATCAATTAAATGTGGAGATATGGGAAAAGCCATTCTGTCTTAACCATTTGTAGATCTCCAGATGTGGGGACATCAGAAATGAGTGTGCAGGTCAGGAGACCAGTTCACTGGTCAGCCCCCGACAAAGCTGAGGCATAACAGCAGCATGCCTGTTTGTAGAACAGAAGCCAGGTGAGCTCAAACAAGTCCAAAGAACTTTCAGGGCGGCTCAGGTTCTTTGGGGACCTAACTTCAATCTGAGTCCTCCTCCAGTGCCAATAGGTCAGCCTCATGGGAACATCGGAAGCTTTATTCAGTTCTTAGGCAGCCGAGGAGATTTTCAGGTTAGCAACAGTTTAGAGCTATTTCCCTGATGAAGTCACACTGGAGGAGCAAGTGGCCTGAGTCTTCCCCTTCCGGGCATAGACCATTCTTGATCCCTGTTTGTGCACAATTCTGGCCCAAAGGGGTCAGCCCTGGAGCAGACACAGAAATGCTGGCTTTCCTTCAGGAATTTCTGTGCTCACAAATTCTCTTCCCCGAGCCTCAGGTTGCTTCTCTGTGACGGCAGATGTTACGGCCACCTTGGGGATCTGTGTGAAACAGACAGCAGAGCTTGACACAGCATCGTGGCACCCATCCAGCGCACAGAACCCTGGTCAGTGTCCCCGAGAGCAGCAAGGGCAGCTCCACCTGTTGTCCTAGCATCACAGCTCTAAGTAAACGTGGGTCGTTGACCTGAGCCAACCTGGGAAGTTTTATTTTCCAAGCCGTACCGCTGAATCCAACCTAGCACACTCCCATTCCAGTCTTTCTGGTGGGAACAACTGTGGACATTTTATCTTCTCTAGGGTCACAAGATAGGAAAAGCCCTGCAGCTCTGGTTCCAGGGTGGTGGTGTGGCCTGATCTGCCCTGTCGTCCCAGAGCAGTATTGACAGTGACTGCGTTAGTTCTTCGGGAAGAGCCCGTAGATGGGTAAATCACACTTTCATGCCTTTGCCTCCATAGTGAGCTAGCTGGTAGGAGCCACTGCTGCTTTCTCTAGAGGTCCCTGCTTTGTATTTGTGGTCGACTGTTCTTTTTCCTGCCGTGGGTTTTCCTTCTTGCTGCATCTCTTAAAGCTTTACGTGTATTCGGTGGTCTTTTGCAGCGCTTCTTCATGTTTTGCAGTGAAAATGTAGTGGTTTCTAGTGTGGTCAGAAAGGAGTGCAAGTAGCAGCATTGCCTCATTCCAGAACATTCTCATCTCCCTTAGCAGGCACTCCCCATCCTCCCCCACCCACCTGTCCCTGGCAACTCTTCAGATGCTTCCTCCTCACTCTGTGGGTTGCCTCTTCTAGATACTTTGTGTAATGAAATAGTGTAGTATGGGACCTCTCCTGACGGGCTTCTCTCGTTAAGCATCACGTCCCTGGGTCCATTCATGCTCGAGTGTGTCACTGCCTCCTTCCTTTCTGTGGCTGAATAGTACTCCCCTGTAGGGTGGGCCACATTGTGCTTATCCATTCATGCATTGTTCTCACCTTTGCAGGGAACAGTAGCACTGCTGGAAACTTCTCATACAAGCTTCCATGTGGACGTAATGCTTCATTTTTCTTGGGTACATGCTACCTAGCAGTAAAATTACTGGGGGTCACATGGTTGCTTCATGTTTCACTTTTTTCCCCACTGCTGGGAATGAAACCCAGGGCCTCATACTTACCACTGAGCTGCACCCCCAGCCTTTATTTTCTACTTTCTGAAGAACTGCCTGACAGGTTTCTCCAGTCTTCTTTCTACAAATGAGTTGGAAGCCTCACATACTTACCAGTCATTGGTAAGCAGTCATTTACCATTTTAAGGTCTCCATCCTAAGATAGAGATATAGCTCAATGGTAAAGCGCATGCTTAGTATGTGCAAGGCCCTCAGAACCTCAAAGAAAAGAAGGGAGGGGACTGGAGCTGTGACTCAGCAGTTACGGCGCTTGCCTGGCATCTGCGAAGATGCAAGTTTGAACCCCAGCACCACAGCGAAGTGTCAGAGCAACGGAAACCACATGTAAAACTAAATAAAATCAATTCTTTCTCTCTCTCTCATTGTCTGTCTCTCTTTAAAAAAAAAAAAAGAAAAAAAGAAAAAGAAAACAAAAAAAAGGCACCCAGAAGCACTGCTGGGTCTTCCACAGGTCAAGGAGCCAGGATTCAGGGGTTTAGACACCCAATTCTCTTGAGATGAAGCTGACCTGGAGCTCTGGTGGAAGAACCAGGTACCATACATTAGGGACTCAGGCTTAGCGAAGGCCACCTGTAAATCCAGAGGCTGGCCTGGGCGACTGCAGCCTTATAGCAGGGACAAGGACCCAGGAGCAGGCAGCTGGATTGGGTGTGCCCAGGTGTGAGTAGCAGCCATACCCCTGGATCAGTTTCCCGCCCCCAGAGGTGGTGGATTGGCCAGTTTAGTTGCAAGGTGGCTGCAAGCTGCAAGAGCCCCTAGGGAGGAGTCTGCTCTATCCTGGCAGCTCCGCTCAGTGTGCCACAGAACCCTCCCAGCTCCTCGGATAAGAGATCAGAAAGTGCAGCCAGCAACATTTCTCAGCCTCCACAGGCTCACCTCTAAATGTTCACAGTGAAGAGCCAAAGGGCAAAGGTCAGGAGCAGAAAACTCTCAGAAGAAGGGGGTTGCCAGGTTGCCAGGTGGGGGTCATGGGCGGAGGTTGGCCAAGCAAAGGGTCACTCCAACACTGGCAGCACCAGCACTCACTTTCCTGAAGGGCGGCGCCTGTACCAATCGGACCCTTCTACCTGCGTTTTATAGCGTTTGTGGTCGGACCCTGAAAATTATCCCTCGCAACTGTGAAAGGGCTATCCACAGGAGGGTGTTCTTGCCAGTTTTAATGGGTCACCTTAAAGGGGAAAACAGCTAAAAGCCCAGCCACGGGATTGGTTTGGTGAATAATAGTCCACTAGCATTACAGTTAGGAGGCCTGCAAACATAGGGAATAATAATGGCTCCCAGGCCCTGGGCCAGGCGCACACATGCCCTCTAAAAAGTGGCCAGAAGGGACGGGCTGGGATCAAAAGAGCCTGGAACTTGTACAGGGAGCCTCGATGTTCCTCTGCACATGGTGTAAGAGAAAGGAACAGGGGCCCAGACAGCACCTGCACCCTTCACAGCCTCTACTGAGGCTACAAAAGGTAAGGAGAGTGGAAGAAGGCATAGGGAAGGGCCAGCTGGTGGGGCCCCAGCCCGGGGTTGACATATGACAAAGGACTGATGAGAGGGGTGGAGGTTGGCAAAGGAAAGAGGGGGCTAGAGGAAACAGTTTGAAGTTGGCCAGTCATGTAGGAAAGGATTCCATCGGGGTGGGAGGAAATGGGTTCCTGGGGTCATCTCGTCAGGGCCCCACAGCTTCAGCTGGCTGAGTCTGGGACAAGGCGTCCTCAGTGCTATTGTAGCAGTGGCTTCAGATGCAAGTGGGAGAAGGAAACAGGTCGTCTTCATCTTTGGTCCATCTGTGAGGCACCTGACGTGCCTATCTCACTGGGTTACGCTGGGGGAATGGGCTCTGCTACAGCCTGTTGGGTCTCAGCAGGGGACTTAGGGTGGCCCTTGTCTCCCATAGGCACTGCCAGGTCTTCCACAGGTCAAGGAACCTGATTCTGGGGTTTGGACGCAGCATTCTCTTGCAGAAGAGGCTGGCCTGGATCCCTGCCTGGGGGACCAGAGACTGGCCTGGGCACTGCAGCCTTACAGCATAGGCAGGACAAGGTTTTAGTAGGTCGCCCACCCCGCAGCTTTCCCACTCCCCGAGGTGGAGAGTCTTACGGACTTGCCTCCAGGGATCAGGACTGCCCTGGGCACATGCCTACCTTCCTCCTCCTCTCCCCACCCTGCTGTGCCATTGAACAGGGGTGTTGTATGCCCAGATCTCTACTGCTGTCCTTTCCCTTGGCTGTCACCTCTGTCCTGCCCCCAGGGATGCAGCTGCTCTGCTCTGGCAGAGCAGAGAACACCTGTGAGACCCAGCAGAGGATCTGGCTCTCGGCTAAGCCATCAGCAAACCTGCGTGCTGCCCTCCATGTCACTGTGATCTGCCCACCTTGGCCTCTCCAGCTCCCTGCACCAGGCCTGGTGCTCAGTAGATGAAAAAGGTCTGCTGACCAAATGAACAAGCGGCCAGCCCTGCTCTCAGTAGCCAACCACAGGACACATCAGCCAGGTTCATTATATCCCAGCGGACATGAGGCCCACACATTGTACTGAGCCGCTGTCCTGCTGGATCAGGCCTCCCAAGCTTCTACAGGAAGTGGGAGGATGCCTGTCAGAGTCCAGAGGTGGCAGTTGTAGAGGGCATCAGTGGCATGGATTGTGCAGGAGAGGCTGCAACAGGGAGCTGGGAGAACAAAGCCGGCCAAAGGAGGGGAACCCTCCACCTGTCCATCACTTGCTGACCAGTGTCCCCTTGAAAGAACTAACTCAGGCCTTCATCCAGTGACTGGCACAGGCTCCAGAAGTTTCCCCAGGACATCCCCTACCCCACCTCTTCCAATATAGCAGGGGCCTGGGACTCAGAGGCTGGTGTTGGTCAGGCTTGGGGAAAAACCTTACTATTCTTAGATCTGTCTTCCTCCTAGGGCCCAGGGAGTAAGAGCATGATCAACCCACACAAATGCCTCCATTCCAGGGGCAGGTGAGGTCATGAGGGACTAGAAACTCCTTTTCCCAAGAAAGACAGTCTGGAGCACCGAGTAGAAGCCCTCCAGCTGTCCGTAGGGGGAAAGCCCCTTGGTCTGGTGGAGGGGTCAAAAGCTGTCGGCCGCATAGGGGAAGCAGGAGCTTCTCCGCTCTGCACACCTGAACTGGATGATGCTGTGTGGAGAGGGACGGTGCCATGCCTGGTGAGATTCTGCAGCCCCAAGGACTGCTTTCCCTCGTTGCCACAGCCAGATTCTCTCCAGGCATCACCAGGTGTCTCTTGGGGGCCCCAGAAGAGAATCATCACTTTGCAGAACAGAACCTATGTGAATGTTAAGGGCCTTGGTCACATTCTGGTATGTAGGGAACCTGCTGTTCATTTATTTATTTATTTTTTGGTTCAGGGGACCAATCCCAGAACCTTCAACATGCTAACTAAACAGGAGCTCTACAGCTAAACTGCGCTCCAAGCCCCAAGCTTGCCCTGTCCCCTCTGCCTGGAATCCCCTCCCCCAGCACTACCTGCCGTCTTCCAGAACTGAGTCCATGTCACCTCTCCCAAGAAGGTTCTGTGGACCTTCATACTGAGTCTGATCACCATGCTATTGTGGAAGGCAAGACTGCCCCTTCCCAAAATGTTCATATCCTCACCCCCAGAACGTGGAGTATGTTCCCTTATTCACAACAGGGATTTTCTAGATGGGACGAGCCAAGGAATTTGAGATGGGAGATCTTTCTGGATTTCCAGTGGCCAATGTCATCACAAGGGTCTTCGTAGCAGGAAGGCGGGAGGGTCAGAGTTACAGAGGGATACATGGGGATGGAACCACAGGTCAGAGAGGGACAGGAAGATGCTGAGTGGCTGGCTCTGCCGATGGAGGAGGGGCTGCGAGCCAAGGGCTGCAGGCAACTCTGGAAGCTGAAGAGGCAGGAGATGGATTCTCCCTGGAAGCCTCCAGAAAGAACCAGTCCTGCTGGTGTCTTGACTTTAGGACTTTTGACCTCCTACATTGTGAAATAACAAATTTGTGTCTTTTTTCCCCACCATAATATATTTTTAAGAAGTGACCTATGAAATCTGTATTAGCTTTGCAACTTTACCACAAAATGCCTGAGGCAGCTAGCACTTTTTTCCAAAGCCACAGACAGTTTTTCTAGGGAAGTAGGCACATTCAAGGGAGAATGGGGCCATCGCCAGAGGGAGCGAGCACCCCCAGGTGCTGGGTGTTAATGATTACAGGGCTGGCTGCTGGGGCTGGACTGGAAGTGAAGGCGAGGTGGAGCCGTGGTTTGAGCTAGTTTTCCCTGCAGCATGCATTGCCTCGTGGTACCAGGGCATGCCGCTCAGGAACTGAGGTGACTAGCTTATTCAAAATCTCGCAGCTCCGGAGCTGCAAGATCAGGCGAGCCCTCTGCCGAGGACGCTGGATGGCAGAACCGATGCAAGAACAAGTGCCGGTTTTGAAATCAGCAGAGAGAAACCCAGGACTGGTTCCATAAGCACCAATAAATCCAAGAGAACCCAGGGGAATCAGAAAATAGTTAAGATAAAATGAAAGCAAAATGCAACATACCAAAATTTATGGGATGCAGCAAAAGCCGTGCTCAGAGAGAAATTCACAAACGCATAAGTGCCTACATTCCACACAAAGATTTTAATTAATAATCTGGCTTCACCCCTTCAGAAACTAGAAAAAGAAGAGCAAATTAAATCCAAAGCTAGGACAAGGAAGGATATAATGAGGATTAGAGAGGAGACAAATGGAAATAGATTGAAAACACAACGGGAAGAATCAATAAAAACCAAAATTGGTTCTTTGAAGTGATCAACAAAATCGACAAACTTTACCTTGACTGAGAAAAAAACAAATCACTAAAGATGAATAAGCCGAGGGCTGGAGCGGTGGCTCAGTGGTTACGTCGCTTGCCTGGCATGCGCGAGTACGCGAGTTCAAGCCCCAGCACCACGTGCACAACACGCACGCAACAAAGTCTCAGAGCAACAAAAGCCATGTGAAAAACTAAGTAAACATTGATTCTCTCTGTCTCTCTCTCTCACTGTTCCCTTTTTCTTAAAAAAAAAAGATGAATAAGCCGAGCGTGGTGGCATGTTCCTGTAGTTCTAGCAACTCGGGAGGCTGAGGCAGTTCAAAGCCATCCGTAGTAACTTAGACCTTTTCTCAAAAGAGAAAAAAGGCTGGGGATGCAGCTCAGTGGTGAAGCACCCCTGGGTTCAGTCCCCAGTACCAAAACCAACAAAATGAATGTAGGGTCATAACTACTGATGTTGCAGAAATAAAAAGGATTTTGAGACTGAAAACAGAACACTACGAATAATTGTACGCCAACAGATGAAAGAGATGAACAAATTCATAGCAACAGGCAACCCCCCCAAACTGATTCAAACGGAAACGGGAAATTTGGACACACTATGCTAGGGCCTAGTTCTTGCCCTAAGCCAGTGGTTTTGAAGCTATTTTCAGAGGCTTACAGATACTCACAAGCCTGGGGTGGATGGTGATGGGGTAGGGGTGCTTAAGAATCCCATTTCCTGGTGCAACTTCATGGCTCTATTCTGATTTACTTTCTGGGGGGTAGGGTTCCTGCATAGAATGTAAAGAATCACACCCCAGCCCCCTGAACTTGACCTGGCCGACCCGGTGGAAAGGCTCTGGCAAGGTGGGAGCATCAGGGTGCAGAGGCTGGGATGGGACGGCTGAGGAAGGCTGTGTGTCCTCCTTGACAGCCAGAGGGAGCTGCAGGCTCTGAATGGCTGGTCTGGCATGCGTCTGAGGCTGGCAGCAGCCCTATGGAGGAAAAGACTGGACCAGCTTCCAGTACTGATTGGCTGTTGGAGGACACCTGCAAAAAGGAAACATTGGTATTCCAATAGGCCTTGCACTGAATCTGTACATCAATTCAGCAAGTGTTGCTAACTTAATCATGGTAGGTCTTCCAATCCATGAACATAGGATATTTTCCCATTATGTAGGTGTTTTTTTTTAAATTTCCAACCATGATTTTAATATTTGGTGTATTAGTCTTTCAACTTCTTAGTTAAATTTATTCCTAAGTATTTGTTCTTGATTCAATTGTAAAATTGTTTTTTCCAGTTTGCTCATTACTAGTGTATGGAAATACACCTGATTTTTGCATGTTGATCTCGTATGCTGTAAATTCTTTTACTTCATTTATTAGCTTTAATAGTTGTTTGTGTGTGTGTATAGATTCTTTAGGGTTTTCTATACATAAGATCATACCACTCATGAATAGAGTCTGTCCTTCATGAGTTCTGCATCCACAGGTTGAACCAATTGTAGACCAAATGTTCTTTTCTTTTCTTTCTTTCTTTTTTTAAAGAGAGAAGGATAGTGAGAGAGACAGAGAAAGAGAGAAACAACTTTATTTAGTTTTTCACATGGCCTTCATTGCTCCAACACTTAGTTGTGTACATGGTGCTGGGGTTTGAACCCGGGTCCTCGTGCATGCCAGGCAAGCGCCGAAACCGCTGAGCCACCGCTCCAGCCCCTGCCTTTGCTTTTGAGTCTCCCTGCCTTAGCCTTTCCTTCTCCCTTTCCATATGAGCTCGGCAGATCTCAGACATGGGCTTGACCACAACCTTCCTCTGGTTAAATCATCCCCTCGGCAGCTCTCTGGCCCCCTCTTAACGAAGGTCACCTTCCTTGGCTTAGCATGTGAGGCCCTGAATAGCCTGTCCCTCCAACCTCATCTTCCGCCCTCCACCCCCACCCTGCTCTCCTTGATAATGCAGGTATGGGGAGACCAACAGATCAGGAGATGATTGGTATTGAAAAGATAGTTTATCACTCTCGGTTCCCAGAAGGAGGGGCACACCATGCCATGCACGGGCGTGTGGGAGGCAGAGGGAGCAAACGGAAAACGTGGGCAAGAGTGTTTGTAATGGTTTCCAGAGAGAGGCTTAGACTTGCCTGGTTTACATCATCCCTGCAGGACCTGGGGCCTAGCGATTGTCCAGAACTGTCTGGCACCTGGCCCTGGGGTACTTAACGCAGGTGGATGAGAGTTGGGAATGGAGTTCAGTGGTAGAGCACTTAACCAAATTCCAGGTTCCTTCCCCAGCATCCCCCCAAGGTTTTTTAAAATAAAGATTTGGGGGCTTGGAGCGGTGGCTCAGTGGTTACAGCACTTGCCTGTCATGCATGAGGACATGGGTTCAAACCCCAGCACCACATATACAACAAAGTGTCGAGCAAAGAAAGTCACAGGAAAAACTAAACAAAATTGATTCTCTTAAAAAAACAAAAGATTTGGTTTTTGGTTTTTGTTGTTGTTGTTGTTTTAGAGAGACAGGGACAGAGAGAGAAAAAGGGCAACCTTGGTTGCAGGGGCAGGGGACACAATACACCTCCAGTGACCTACCTCCCTTCAATCAGGACTCACCGCCAACCTTCCCTTCATCCCCCAACAGTGCCACCAACTGGGGACCAACTTTTAGCACATGGCCTTTGGGGACATTAAGATCCCGAACAACATGAGCCTGAACAACATAAGAAGACTCTATCTTTAAAAAACAAAAAAATCATTGGGAAGATCAAATTGGCCCAATCAATTACTATTGGCAGCCCCCACCCCATGTCTGGTACGGGTAGGTGTTAAGGGCATGTTGAATGAATGAATATCAAATGACCTCAAACAGGTGATCAATGAGGAGTTAATGAGCTCACCCTCACCTCTGGTGGCTGTGACATCACGTGCTGACTGCTGTCTCCCCAGGGCCCATCTGGTGCATAAGCAATGCACAGAAAGCCTTTGTCTACAGAAGCAGAGCTCAGCACCCTTCCCTCCCCACCCACGGCATTACTACCCCAGCCCCTGATGTCAGGGCCAGCATCAGACAGTCACCTTTTCCAGACGTTCAGTCCATACATATCAGAGGAGCAGGAAAAACACAAGGACTGAGGCCATGTCCAGGACCAGTGCCGGGATGACCACATTGGGGACATAGCAAAAGAGGTCACACAGAAACTGTCCATAAACTGAACATCAAGCCAAGGGCTTACAAAGCATCCCGGTAAACCCATGTTTCTCCCCTCCTCTAGTTGCCAGGCAACCAGAGTGCATCTGGAGCAGAGCAGCAGGCAGCTGGTTTAAGGACCTACATAGACTGAAAATGAAGGGATGGAGAAAGATACTCCTCACAAATGGACACGAGAAGAGAGCTGGGGTGGCTATACTTATACCAGAAAATACATTTTAAGTCAAACACTGTAAAATGAGTCAAAGGAGATTATTATATAATGCTAAAGAGGTCAATTTGTCAAAAGGATATAACAATGGTAAATATAGATGCACCCAACATCAGAGCACCTAAATATATAAAGCAAATATTAATAGAACTCAGGGAGAGATAGACTCAGATAAAATAAAAGCAGGGACTTCAGTGTCCCACTTTCAGCAATGAACGTATCCAGACAGAAAATCAATACAGAAACATTAGACAGCTCTACACTCTAGACCAAACGGACCTCAGACACATGTGCAGGACATTCTATCCAAAGGCCACAAGATGCAGCTTCTCAAGTACACGTTGAACATTTCTCAGAGTAGAATCAGATGTGAGGCAGAAACAAGTCTCAGCAGGGGCTGGAGCAGTGGCTCGGCGGTTACAGCACTTCCCCAGCATGCCCGAGTACAAGGGTTCAAACCCCAGCACCACCTACACAGCTAAGTGTCTGAGCTGCAAAAGTCATGTGAAAAACTCAATAACAATTGATTCTCTCTCTCTCTCTCTCTCTCTCTCACTGTCCTTCTCTCTTTAAAAAAAAGTTCAAAACAAAAACAAGTTTTGGGGCTGGGCGGTTACGGTGCTTGCCTGGCATGTGCAAGTACATGGGTTCAAACCCCAGCACCCATGTAACACAACTAAGTGTCGGAGCAACGAAAGCCACGTGAAAAACTCAATAAAAACTGATTCTCTCTCTGTCTTTCTTTCTTAAAAAAAAAAAAAACCACAAGTCTCAACAACCTTAGGATTGAAATCAGATTATCTTTTCCATCCAACGCTTTAGTCAGCTCTTCACTGCTATGACTAAAACCCCTGAGGACAACACTTTAGGAGGAAAAGCTTAGTTAGGGGTTCACGGTTTGAGAAGTCTTAGTCCATAGAAGACCAGCTCCATTCCTTGGGGTCGTACGGTGGAAGAGTGAGGTGGAGGGATGTGGCTCAAAGTATACAGAATATACACCCCACAGGCTCCCCAGTGACCACCTCCTCCAGCCATGCCCCACCTGCCTTCAGTTGCCAGCTAAGCCCTCTCAGAGGATTAACTGGCTGCTTGGGTAAGGCTCTCATAACCCAATCACTTTACCTCTGAGTCTTCCGGCTTTGTCTCACACGAGACAAAAGGGATATCTTTTATCCAGACCAAATTAGAAATCGACAGTAGAGGAATTTCAATAATATGTGGAAAATAAACAACACATTCTTGAATAATCGATGGTTCAATGAGGAAATTAAAAGAGAAATTAAAAATATTGAGACAAATGCAAACAGACATACAATATACCAAAGCTTATGGGATGCAGCTAAAGCAGTTCTAAGAAGGAAGTTTATAGCAATAAATGCCTACATCAAGAAAAGGAGAGAGGGACAGGAGCGATGGCTCGGCAGTTACGGTGCTTGCCCGGCGTGCACAAGGATGCCGGTTTGAACCCCAGCACCATGTACACATAGTGTCGGAGCAACCAAAGCCACATGAAAAAGTAAATAAAATTCAGTCTCTCTCTCTCTCACTGTCCCTGTTTCTTAAAAAAAAAAAAAAAAAAGAATAAAGTTGATTCTCTTTTAAAAAAGAGATCTCAATTGAATGAATTCTTTTGTTTTTAAAGACAGAGGGACAGTGAGAATCAATTTTTTATTTAGTTTTTCATGTGGCTGTTGTTGCTTCAAGACTTTGTTGTGTACTTGCACATGCCAGGCAAGCATCATAACCACTGAGCCACCACTCCAGCCCTTGAATATATTCTTTAAAAAAAATTTAAAAAGAGGCTGCTTTGGCCACACCTGCCAGTCAGGGCACCTGCGTATGGTGAGCCCCTGTGAGATGCACAGATGATATGGAGAAAGGCCTCCAGCTGCTGCTCGCAGAGATCTCTAGAGCTAGGACTTCCAGAGTCCAACCAGGGACTTGGAGGCACAGAGTGTCAGAGTGACCATGGGCTCCCAGGGTCTGGTATGCAAAAGTGACTGCAGGAGGACTCACGCTTCAGCCTGGAGCACTCACCCAGTGCCCCTGCAACTTTGCTGAGGATGCACCAGGGCTGTGCTCTGCAGTCCACCAATATTAGGGGACTGTCACATTTTCCGTCATGGTATTAAAAAAAAAAAAAGTCGGGTGCAGTGGTGCATGTTTGTAATCCCAGCAGTTCAGGAGGTTGAGTCAGGAGGATCACAAGGTCAAAGCCAGCCTCAGTAACTTAGTGAGACCCTGTCTTGAAAGAAATAAATAATAAAGGGCTGGGGATGTGGCTCAGTAGTAAAGCACCCCTGGGTTCAATCCTTGATACAAAAAAAAGAAAAAAAAAGAAAAGAAAAAGAAAGAAAAGAAAAGGTAAATGACAAGGCCTCCCTGACCCTCAGTCTCCTCTTCTGTATATTGGAATCTCCCATCTGTGTGCACAAACTAGGCCCTCCACTGGGTGAGGGGCGTTTTCAGATCTTAGTCCAGCCCCTCCCCACCATCTGACCATTGCAGTTGGCTCAGCTTGTTGAAAGAACCCTGCCAGGCTCTTGGATGTGATCAGTCCTGACTTCCGCTAAGTTGCAGCTGGAGACCACCCCTGGGACTTACCCTACCATTACAGCTGATGACTGTCAATCATCTTCCTCAAAACTCTAAGCTTTAATTCAGGGTCTCTTCTACTTGAACATCCAGGACCCCTTGGGTCCGGGGCTTGCACATCTCTGTGTACCCTGCACCCTGATTCCTCGGTGGGGCCCCCTTGCTCAGTCCCCCTTCATCCTAAGAATGCTGCCGGTAAGGACGGGAAGGTGGGCTCACAACGCCAGGGGCCTCCCGCCAAGTCTGCGTCACGCCAGGCGGCTGCCCGCCAACGGGGCAGGTGGGGGGGAGTGGGCCGTAGCGGGTAGGCCAGCCCTGGCCGCCACGCCGCGTCCCCAAGCCCCCAGCCACGCCGAGCCGCGTCCCTTCCTAGAAAGGAACCTGAGCAGCCGGTGGGCGCAAGGGCGTAGACCTGCGGAGGTAGCTGAAGGGAATAACTGAAGCCGGGCCGGGACACCCAGGCCGCTCCGCGGTCCTAAGCAACCCTTGAATCCGGCCCCAAAGACCGGACGCATCCACTTTCAGCCCCACCCACTGCAAGCCCCGCCCAGCACCGGTCCTCAAAGCCTGGAGCCCCCACCCCCCGCCTCGCCATAAGCTCCGCCCACCCACTGCGGGGATCAGGCTAAGCGCCACCGCCGGGGACTCGCAGCAGAGCCTAGAAGTGAGGGTCGCGGGTGTAACCCAGTGGAACAGAGCTCGCCTGGAGGGTTCCATCCGCCAACACGCGCGCGCGCGCACACACACACACACACACACACACACACACACACACAAACACACACACAAGAAAGAAAGGAAAAAGAAGGGTCAATTTGCCGGCCATGAAAATGAAAAGCAATCTGCTGTGAAGTCTGCGCAGCGCCCCCTGTCGCATCCTTCCCTGCCCCTCGCCCTCGTTGCAGACCAGAGAGCAGGAGCGCCCGGCAGATGAATTTTGCTTGCAGTCCCGCGGGCGTGGTTACCTGGGTCTCCTGGCTTTGCTTTCGAAACCAGAGTTTCTTCTTCTGGTTGTTGATTACAGTTTTATCAAGCGGTTCCTCGTCTTTGTCTTGGACTTCCCCGCACTTGCTACAGGTGATCGAACCCAGGGACGCTCTACCGCTGAACTGTGTCCTCAGCCCTTTTCCTTTTTTATTTGGAGAAAGGCTCTGGTTTTGGCCGAGACTGTGAACAGGCGTGCGCCTCCATTTCCGGCTTATGGGGATTATTCTTAAAATAAAATTGGAGAAAATTCACAGCCATCCATACACTTGGCGCTTTGAACGTGTGCCTTTCTGTGCTGATTATCAGCCTTAGGCAATCGTCACCATTATCTGACTTCAGAACAAAAAGATACACCTTGAGCAGCCGCCCCTCCCCCTGCCCATGGCCACTACCAATCTACTTTCTGTTTCTACTTTTCCACGGACTCTGCCTGTTCCCAAGCCCAGGGCATATCTGTGACTTGATAAATCGCCCCACTGTGCAGCAGCGGGAGGTGGAGGTGAATTTCCCTGTGGACTTGGGAGGAGACAGCGAGGGAAAGGCTTTCTTGTGGGGCTCTATCAGCCTGAGGCTTGTATGCAGGAAGCCCAGCTGCGTGCAGGGTGAGCGGACAGGAGAAGACAAAGACCCTTCAGGGAGAGAGTAAGGGTGCTGACTGAGAGGCCTGGGATGCAGGAGGGGAGGCCGGAAGGCTCCCGAGACAGCCAGGCTTTGAGAGCCAGATGGAGGGCAGGAGCTTGGTCTATCCACCCAGGGAAAAACCTGGAGTCTCACCCAGCAGGTGGGGCACAGGAGGGGGGAGGGGAGAAGAAGGGAGGGAGGTTGTAGGGTGTGGCTCTGCCTATAAAGAGTGAAACTCAGCCAGTTGACCCTGCAGACAGTATACACTGGCAGACACTGGCTCCTGGGACCCCATAGGCATTGGTGAGTCCTTCCCCTGGCCGTGACTGAGAGCAGCATTGGGTCCCTTCTGCTCAACGTGTCCCTATCCTGAGCCACCAGCTTCTCTAACAGAAGGCCTGAGCCCTGGCTTGAGATGGGGAAGACAGCCAGTTGCTGTCTTCCTTGGTTCCTTATCCCCCCTCATCTCTCCAGGTGGCCCTGTCAATCTTTGAGGTGCCCAGAGAGGAGGTCCTGCCTGCACCATGAACCCCTGGATCCTTGCTGGCCTGGTAGCCTGCTTTGTGGGGGCCTGGATCCCTGCTATCCATGCCCAAGGTACTGTATTCTGTCGATCGTACCTACCCTATCCTCTGGCCCCCTCCTATCCCTATCATCATCATTATCTTCTTCTTCTTCTTCTTCTTCTTCTTCTTCTTCTTCTTCTTCTTCTTCTTCTTCTTCTTCTTCTTCTTCTTTTTAGAGAGAGAAAGAAAGAAAGAATCGTTTTGATTTGTCTTCCATTCTGGTCTTTGTTTCTCCACTTAGTTGTATATGTTATGCTGGGGTTTGAACCCGGGTCCTTCCACATGTCAGACAAGCGCTCCAACTGCTGAGTCCCACTGCTCCAGCTGTTCCTCAGATCCCAATCAATCCTCCCTGGCCCATCCCCTCATTTGCCTCTCTCCTCTTCCAGACCCCTTATCTCCACTGAATTCTCCCATGGCTCCTGTCTCCAACATAGCAGAAATTTCCTGGCATTTGTGCCCTGGGATGGAGGGAGAGAGAGGGTCCCCAGCTCCTTCTTCCCGAGCCCTCCACCCCTGTGCAGGACTCTGGTGGCCTAAGGAATGTGGGAGAAGAGGGTGGCTTCCATTTGAGGGTGAAGCCACTTACAATCAGAAATATACTCCAGTGCGGAATATACTGCGGAATATACTGGTCCCTGTGGAATCAGGGATGGGCTGGAGATGGAGCCCTGGAGCCCTAGGGAGGGGATTCCCAGCTAGGCCCTGCCCGGCTCCCCTGAACCTTGGTGGGCTTCAGTTTTCGCAACTGCAAAGAGGGCATTCGAAATGGAGCAGGCCTGAGGGTCAGATGAACTGACAGCTGCTCGAGACCCAGCCCTGGGCTCAGCAACGATAGTAACCATCATCATCACTGGGAAACCGTTTCCGTCTTCCTCCCTCTCTCTGCCCTAGAGTAGGCACTTGAGGATTTTGGTCACCAAAGGCCAGATGTAGGCGTGCAGCCTCCCCCAGGAACCCAAGACCGGGTGCTACCTCCTTGAGACTGGGCTGCTGAGTCCTATCAGATGGCCAAGCAGGGCCCCTGGCAGGGTTGAGGACCCATGGCCCCACCCTCCTGCCCTGCCTGTCCTTGTGCTGGTCCGGCAGGTCCCAGAAGAGCTTAGCCTTTGCCCAGGAAGGAGGCTGGTCTTTGTCCCTATTATCCTGCTATCAGAACCAGCCCCAACTCCCGCCCTTTGATCCAGAAGGTGGCCCCCAGCATTGGGAACTACCTGCTGAGGAACACTGGAGTCCCAGGTGCTGTCTGAAACCACCACTCCTTGCCCTCAGGGACAAGATGGGGGGCATGCAAGGAGAGCTGAGCTCTCCCCCTGCCCCACTGTCGCTGCACTCTGCCAGGACTCAGACTTAGGTGGATCTGTAAGGTGGGCTGCAGGGACCTCCAAGACTAACTGGGCGAAAGAGCCCACCTTGGCTTCCCCACCATGTCTTCCACCCCTCCTCTATTCCACCTGATGCTCTTCCCAGATCTTCCAGGCTCCACCCCCTTCCAATCCCCCAGTGTGTGCGTCCCCTCTTCATACATCAGCTTCCCTGGATCTCCCCAAGACAAAATTCCAGTCTGTCTCTGTATTGTCTAGGTATTTGGCACATAGTGGGAACTCTTTAAATGTCTTTTTTACACCCTCAAATAAAGCCCCTAGGACTCCCAGTGTTTGGTCAGGTCACTTGAGTGGTCACTGTGATGGGGACAGAGAGGAAGAGGGATCTGAGCTATTCTATCTGAGGACAGGTCAGCCTTGAGCTGGCGCCAGGGCCTCAGGAGGAGCTAACCCACCTCATTTTTCAGGAAAGCAGCACTGGGCTTGAGAGAGGTGGCCCTCAGTTGCTCCTCAGGGTCCTGTGCTCCAGGGCTCTCTGCCCCAGAGTGGGAGAAGGGACTTTGGGGCTGTTCCTTTGGTGGCCCACACCCTTCCCCGAAGGGCCATGGACCCCTCCAATTCTTGCCAGCAGTGCCACCATCAAATCAAAGGCTGAGGGGGAGTCAGGCAGGCCGTAGGCCTTCGTTGGGTCTAGCAGGCTCTTGGTGTGCGTCTCCACATGCACATGGGCAGCCACACCTGTGACCGTCCCTGCCCAGTGCACATGAGTTTGGAACCTGTGGGTGCCTGTGTATTTCAGGCGCGTTTGAGGACTGCTGCCTGGACTACCACTCCCGCCCCACCTTGCTTGTGCTGCGACATGCCAGGTATTACCGGGTCCAGGAGGTGAGCGGAAGCTGCAACCTGCCTGCCGTGATGTGAGTGGGGCCGTGGGGCGGGAGGGGGAGTCATACACAGATTTGCTCCCCCTTTGTACCCTAACTTGGGCACCCCCTCTCCACCCCTGCAGATTCCACTTCCGCCATTCTGGAAGGATGGTGTGTGGGAACCCACGGGACAGAAGGGTACAGAAGGCAATCAGATTCCTGGATGCTCGGCTGAAGGCCTCCCCGAAGTCTAGCAACAACACCCAGATGCCATTCCAAGGTGGGGGAGACTGCAGCCCAGCATCTAGAGGGCCCATCCTCCCTGTCTGCAGGCCCCTGTGCTTTGCAGTCTCTGAGGGATCGAACCGGAGCTCGGCATGCTGGCAGTTGCCCCTGTTCCACAGAAAGCCAGTTGCTGATGAGTGGGGGGAATGGAGTGAATGACCAACCCACTGGGTCATCATCCGGCTCCCTTAAAATCAGAGCACCGATGCACATGGAAAGTTAAGCACATGGGAAAGTCATCGACTCAAATGACCAGCAACGGCTTCAGGCTTAGCTGGATCCAGAGGTTCAAAGAGTGTTTGCTGATGGAGCTCTCATCTCTCTCTCTACCTTTGGACAGGCTTTCAGCATGGGAAGAAGTCAAATTCTGGAATATCCAGGCTACCACCATTGTTCAAGTTGAAGGATCACAGCAGCAGCAGGGGCAAAAGAAATGCTTTCCTAAGCTAATCCAGGTGAGGACTAGTCAGGGGACCATCCTCCATCCATTACAGAGGGTTGAAGGCAGAAGGTTGGAACTCATCATGGGTCTAGACTGGGGAAGGGCATTTGCCTCCAGGGTAAGGAAGGCTGGCTGAGTTCCAGCCCTTGCAGATACACACAGCAGGCTCCTTAGTGGCTGTGCAGGGCTCCAGCCCAGCCCACTGGGGCACTGGTAAGTGCTGAAGTGAAAGACCAGGCAAGTGGACCAGGTGCTGCTGAGCCAGATGTGAAGGGGTATCACAAACCAAGCAACTGGAGATAGTGGCAGATCCCACAGGTTAAGGACTCCATCCCACATGACTGCCCTTGTCTCATCCACAAAGCGGGGATTATAATAATACTATGTCTCTATTCCCTTGGGTTGCAGTGATGACCAAAAAGATTGACAATCATAATTCACAGTGTCAGGTTGTAGTACATGGTCCAGTAGGTTGCCACTACACTTTGACCAACCAGCTATATATTGGGGCTCCCATGTTTGCCTCCTTGGGTTCAATCATTTGCTAGATCCACGCCCAGGACTCAGGGAAACACATTACCAGTTTATCATAACGGACATCACAAAGGATTTGGATGCACAGCCAGATGAAAGAAAGACACAGGCAATATCTGGAAGGATCCCAAGAACAGGAGCTCTTATCTACTCAGAGTTGGGGTGCACCAACCCGGAAGCTCCCAGGGCCCCAGAGTTCAGGGATTTTTATGGAGGCTTTATCACACAGGATTGATGGATTATTAACTCCCCTTCCAGCCCTCTCCCCTATCTGGAGCGGAAGCGCTACACTTCTGAGCATGGCTTAGTCTTTCTGGTAACCGGCCCCCATCCAGGAGTCCCCTCATTAGGACAAAAGACGGTATTACCCAGGAAATTCCAAGGGATCATTAGCAGCTCCGTGTCAGGAATCAGGGTCAAAGACCAAATGTTAGAACAAAAAATGCTCCTAAAGTCCTTATTGCTCACATTACAGGGCTTTGAGGAGGTAACATGCCAGGCCCAGACTGATATGTGTATTTCTTATTATTTTATAGCCCCTGATGCTACTGCAGTCCTGCCTCTCTCCCTGCAGGACTCTGAGCCTGCACATCTCTGAGATTCGAGAGCAGCAGAGGGTCTGGATCTTTCTCCACCACAGCTGTCACCTGCAGGTCCAGCTGCCTCTGCCCCTCTGTCCTTCAGCCCAAATGGGAACCCTTGTGCTGTGTGGGCTTTCTCCTCTCTGTTCCTGCCACCTCTTACCCCTCAGGGAGCTGGGAAGAGGGAGCTGCTCTGGGATCAGCATCAGCCCTGGGCAGAGGCTCTTGTGGACAAGATTCTTTGGGACACACTGCCCACCTACAGCTTCCGGCCACTCACCCCAGGCCACCTACCCGCATCCTTCCAGGTCCTTGCAAAGTTTTGGTTGGTCCAAAGACATGCTCCCAGGTTGTGCTGTTAAATAATTTTCAAATAAACCTTTAGGGGGTTTCCCCTGTCATGTTTTTTAAAAGGGAGATCCATTTTATTTTATGGAGATCTGTGGGCCCAGGCCTCATGACAGATGGGTCCCCAGGGCCTGAACACTGGGCAGGATGGGTGCAACCTGGGCTTCCCAAAGGGTGCCTCATTGCTTGTCTGTAAGGTGTGTGTGGGGTGATCATGGTGTTTGCTCTGCCCAGATTGTAGGGCTGAGGGGTGTGGTCCAGCTAATGGACGGAGAAGCCCTTCACAGGCTGTCCTAGGCTGCCCTGGGGCCACTTTCAAGTCAAACGGGCCAGGACCTTGCCAAAGATAAAGCCCTTTGACAGGCACTAGAGATAACTCAGCAGGTGGAGGTTTGCCTGACTTTACTGCTCCCAATCCTTAATAGCCTGTTTCCGTCACAACAGAGAATATTGGAGGCCAGCCAAATATAAGCTCTCTAGATGACATCCAGGTGGTTTGGGGCCAAGGGCTAGAATGCAGTCTCAGAAAGCACTCAGGCCTCACCCTATAACACATGAGTGCTGCAAGAAGGCTCTATCCCTTCTCTAAACCCTAGTCCCTCCAGCCTCGCCACTCGGTAGAATGGGGCTGCTAATGCTGCCTGCCTCAGAGGGGTTTGCCAGGGATGAACTAGAGCACTACCAGTGCGCTCCCCACACCCTGCCCACTCGCCAGCCTGGTCCATCCGGCTTGCTCCACTAGCAGATTTGGGCAGATCCAGCCCAATCTGAGCCAGGTAGTCAGGGACCACCACAGGGACAAAATGCAAATGCACTCCTGGGTTTGGTTCATAGCCTGACAGCCGTTAAAAGAGTCCCCCTTAACTCACAGTTTGCCAAATACCAAATGTGCCCCATCTGCACACCCTCAAATGGTCCTACTGCCCCCCACCCCAAGGAGAGGGCCAGCAGGCCAGTGAGAGAGAAAGAGAGAGAGAATCAATTTTATTTCGTTTTTCATGCGGCTTGCATCGCTCTGACACTTCGTTGTGTATGTGGTGCTGGGGTTTGGACTCACGCCCTCACGCATGCCAGGCAAGCATCTTAACTGCTGAGCCACTGCTTCAGCCCCCAGCCCTACTGGCTTCAAAGACCCGGTGCATTATTAGAGCCAGGGGACCTTGCCACTACACTCAAGAGGATAGAGCTGCCAAGCAGACATCAGGACAGCAGATTTCAGGGCCCTCGACTGGCTGTTGGCCCTTTCGTTTAACTTCTTTATCACAGGGCAAGGATCTGGGGTTCAGGTGCTTGCACAGTTCGAAGTGCACCTGAAGTCAATTAACATTCCTAAGCCCAACCCACCCTGCCAGCAGCTGTTAACTCCTCTTTATTCCAGCCTGAGACTTCAGTCGGGAGCTGTGTCTCCCTTCCCACATGGAGGCCCCAATACAGGCTCAGCCTATTCTCATGTCTTGATTTCTTTTCTGTCCCTGAGGCAAAGTTCCCAGCTCCCCATCTGTAAAATGGGGCCAATGATACCACTGTTCCACTCGGTGATAGTGATGACCAAAGTGTCGATCTGTAGGCCAGACTGTGAGTCACCATTAGCACGACTGAGGAATCTGTCAGGGCTGCCAGAAGCCACCACTCACAGCCTGGCTACTGGTACCCTGGGACTGTTTCCCTTCCTGGAGGTGGCGATGCTCTCTCACCACATTTTCTCCTCGGAGTTCTGGGATGAAGCCCATCTTTCCCCAAATGTAGGCCCCTCTGAGGCTGCAGAGGTCCAACCCAGGTCCTCTGGCTCTCCCATGCAGAGGCTTTATGTGGCTCTGCAGACGACAGCTTCTACTTATTCGAGGACTTGCCAAAGACGCAGGCAGATTTAACCCAAAATAACTTTATTGTTTCCACTTTTGATATAAAAGCATCTTCTGACCCCTAGCCCCAGCCCCAGGGAATGAACATGATGGCAGGCACTAACTCTGTGGGGCCAGGACTCCCCTTTTTGTCCTGAGGCATGAGCCCCATGCCCACCCCAGCCACCATTTCCATATCCCACTCACCCCTCCCTGAGGTGGGAGGAGCCACAGTGCAGTACAGAAGTTTAAGCCTGAGATTGACCAGGAACAGTGACCCCTCACTGACCCTGGCTGTGGGGTGGAGGGTGCACAGAACAGCCTCTAGCTGTCTCCAGGAAAGACTGGGTATTGGGGTCCCCTGGGCTGGCACAGAGGTTCAGCCTGTGCCGGGACTCATCTGAGGTCATTGTGTAGCATTCCTCTCTTCCTGAGTTTCAGGATTTGACCTGGTCTGTTGCTGCTGCTGCTGCTGCTGCTGCTGCTGCTGGGAATCAGTCCTTCCCAGTTCCGGAATCTCCCCCTTTGGGTAGCACAGGAGCTTTGGGGCTCATGGAGGCTCCTCCCAACTAGAGAAGCTCCAACTGCACTTTCAGCCGCAAGGCCCGGCCCACTGGCCCTGGCCAGACACCCCAGGGCCTTGCAACGCTCACCACCTCCAGCTGGTACATTCCAGGCCCTGGCCTCCGTCGCCCCAGCTGCAGGGAAGTGAGGTCACCCAGGCGATGCATGCGGAAGAGACCTTGCTTGTTGCCGTGGGCGATGATGTAGCGTACCCGGCCTCCCAGGCCCTGCAGAGCGGGCAGCAGCTGCAGGATACGCTCCGACTGGCCCAGGTGTGAGAGGTTCAAGGCCAGGGTCAGGGGGACTTCTGCATCAAGGGTGGCCAGGCTCACCTGGGGAGAAATGGTTGCTCAGGGGCTGGCTAAACATGGATACAGTGGATCGAGGGCCCGGGGGTCATAGCCAAAGCAATATTAAACAGTGTCTAAAGAGGAGGAAAAGACCCTGCATGCAGTGTTCTCTGCCCTTGGCCACTTCTATCTGATCCTCTGTTGGCAAGACTGAGGTCAGCCTGGGCTGGTTCTTAGGTGAAAAACGAAGGCCACCAGGCAGGCTGCCACTTTTACATATTAGACTCCAGACCCTCAGCTGGAGGGCCATGGTCAGGACCCCTGCCAGCATGGGTGGAGGGAATTAACTATTAAGGTCACTCAGGAGCCCCAGGTGACTGGTATTGTGACCAAGGGCCTTTCTGCAGAAGACAGCCCCTACAAGGATGACGGAGTTGAGATAAACAGGACCCCCAGCTGGACCAGAGAGGAGAGCAGGGGCAGACTACAGAGGGCTGCCTGCTAGCTTCCTCTACTTCCTGCATCTGGCTCTCATTAACAGCCCCCTGTGTGCAGATGACAAATCCCTCTTTATCTGAGCTCCTCTGAAGTGCCTGTCTGGTTTTGGCAGCTGTACAGCGCCCGCAATAAGCCAGCGAGCTTCAATGGCAGGCTACCCGGGGCTGGGTGGCGGATCTAGTCCCTCAGAGGTTATCTGTTTTCTTCCTCTGTGCTCTGAGCCCTGCTGTTTGTTCCACCTCATTTACATGCCCATGGAGCAGTCTCTTCTACTGAAGCCATAGCTGTTCTGGTCTCCCACTCCTTTTTCTGGGAACCTTGGACCTTTCCCAGAAGTGTAGCACAGACATATGCACTTATTGACACCTGCTGGCAGAGAGCGGGTATTGCAGGCAAAGGCACAAAGCCAGATCTCATCCCAGAGATGTGGGCAGGGCAGAACTTCTGGCAGAGGCTGTTAGCTGGTGCTCTGGGCTTCATTAATGCAAAATCCAGAGTGATTATGTGGGAGGGCTTCACAGCCAGGAGGTAAGGGTGACAGATTCCAGAGTGCAGAGAGCACTGGGGGAACCAATCTATTTCTCCTGCCTCCAAGTACCACCAGAGGAAGGGATCCCTGAGAAGCAGCCTGACCCAGCCAAGTCAGTATAGGAAGTGTCTGTCCCTTCACGGGGCGTGAGGAAAAGTTCCCAGGGATGTGTCTCCCAGAGTCCCTAAGGAAGTACAGGAAGACCTGGGCAGGTACCATGACATGAGGGCCACACTGGGGACCTGAGGTCTGGGGCTCATTCTTGGGGGCTACAGCCTCCTTCCCACCCTTGGACAGTCCCTCAGTTGCCCCCACCCAGTGTAGCCCTTGTGGCACCTGGTGGCCTCCGTGAGCACTGCGCCGTGTTCGGTCCTGTGGGGAGAGGCCATTGATCTTGCATTCATAGCAGGCTTCGGGTGAGAGCTGTTCCTCATTTGTGGTGTCCTGGGGTCCAGGGCTGAAGCCCAAGCCAGAGACACAGTGCCTGGGTGAGGATTGGGCAGGGGGCTTTCAGGGGCAGGCTGATGGGACCTCCCCAGCTGTCCCCTACCACTCTTGCATTCTCTTCTGAGCTATGCTGCCCTGTGGACAAGTGCTATCTTGCAAGCATGCCTATGTGTGTGTGCTGGCAGGCACCATGTGCGGATGAATGCATGCACACCTACTATGCAAGGCAACTGTGTGTGTCCTTTGGTTTATGTGGGCACAGGTGTGAACACAGGAGGGTGAAGTGCACATGCTGGGATACACAGGCATGTACAATCAACCCCGTGTACACACATGGAGAATAACCTACAAGCACACTTGTCTATTGAAATGTATGAACCTACATGATACGTTTGGGTGTGTGAGCAGAGTCAGCTGTCCTTATTCAAGGGTTCTCCATCCTCATATTCAACCACCCAGGTAATTAAAGTGTGACGTTGCTGGAGGGTACTGCACCTCTACTGAACACATACGGATTTTTTCTTGTCACTATTCTCTTACACAATACATTATAACAACTAAATAGTTACATTGTATCAGTTATTGTAAGGCTTCCAGAGATGACTTAGAGTATACACAGAAGGGGTGGAGGTTCTTCACTGTTTGTGTAGTAAGGGATTTGAGCCTTGTCAGATTTCAGGATCCACAGGGGATCCTGTAACTGCACTGGTAATGTCTTAACTCGCAGTTGCTGCACCGATGGTGGACATCCCTGCAATGCTGAGGGGTGATCGTATAGTGTGAGCCAGCATGCATAAAAAGCTCCTGATGTGTGCTTCCTCACCTGCGTAAACCAGAATGTGTGGATGGCACATGGGTATCCTCAGGGGATATGGCCATGCATGGGACTGCATGTGGATTGGACATGGGGACATACTCAGGTGCACGCTGGGACCTGTGAAAGCCTGAGGGTGCCCAGCGGTGCTGGCATACAGGTAAGCCATGTGGACAATCACACATTAGGGGTGTGCACAGACACAAGTGCCTGCATGGTTCTCCACACACATGCACACGTCTGTGCACACAGGTAAAGGGAGCTCTTCTGGAGGATGCTAGGCGTGTGCATCAGCCTGCGTATGTCCACGCGTGCAGGGCTCAGAGTCTACTCACTTGTCCCTGCTGGCCCCACTTGAATCTCTCACCCTTGCCCAGCCCGGAAGTAGCCTCGGGGACAGCCACACAGGAAGCCGCCAGGCGTGTTGGTGCAGCCATAGCTGCAGGGGCTGCCCTGTCCAGCACACTCGTCCACGTCCTCACAGCCCCCAAGGACCTGGTTGAAGTCAAAGCCAGAGGGACAGACGCAGCGGAAGCCTCCGAGTGTGTTGTGGCAGGAGGCGCTGCCGCAGGCTGCAGGCGACAAAGTACACTCATTCTTGTCTGCAGGAGGAGAGGAGGAGAGGAAGGACGGGGATTGGACCCTCAGAGCCCTCCACCCAAATGCTCCTCCTTCAGAGCCCAAGTCCAATGTCAAAGCCTCCAGTTAACTCACCAGGGGCCCTCAGACTTTGTCTTCATCCCCTGCCTATTACCCACCTCAAACCCCAGCCCCTGCCTCAAAGCCCGTGATTCCCCTTCAGAGCATTTCTCCAAACTCCCCCTAAGTTCTTAATTGTGGTGTGTTCCACAACAAGCTCCCTCACCCTCCGCCCTGTTGACAGGTGGGGCTGGGTCACCCCGCGAGGGCTGTCCTTGCACTGCGGGGTGTTGAGCATCCTGGGCCTCCACACCCCATGCCAGGGGAACCCCTCCCCCAGTGTGATCATCAAAAATGGCTTCAAGTTACTTCAAAGTCCCCTCGTGGGCAAAATGGTCCTCAGTTAACCCAACAAGTGCTCTAACGAATCCCCTTCCCTGCTAGACTGCACAGCTCCAGGTGTGGTGGCATCTGTTTGGGGCTCACTTCTGCTTTCTCAGGGCCTGGTGAGCGGCTCTGATTGCTAAGATACCTCCTAATTCCCTGCTGGGAAGCCTTCTAGCCTGGCTTGTCTGATTTTTTTAAATAGCTGTGCTTGTCACAGCAACCAGCAGAGGTGGTTCCTAGTCCCCTGCCGGCCACTCACCCACACACTGGGCCCATTGGGAATGCGGAGTGAAGCCCTGGGGGCAGCTGCAGCGGTAGCCCCCCAGTTGGTTCTGGCAGCCATGCAGGCAGGGGTGGGGTCCACCACATTCATCTACATCTGAAACAGAGAGGGGGAGAGTGGGTATGGCCGGTGGCCCTCAGGTCCTCCCCCAGCACTAGAACCCCCCCCCCAACCCTGCCCTACCTTCACAGCCCTGGCCTGAGCTGCCCAGGCTGAAGCCTTGGTAGCACTCACAGTGGAAGCTGCCTGGGGCATTGTGGCAGCGCCCATGGGTGCCACATGGACCAGGCTGGGCCAAGCACTCGTCGTTGTCTGCAGAGGACAGAGAATGGGCAGGGTTTCCTGGTGGTTAGGGGATCATGTGGGGTCCCACGATGCCCCATGTGAATACCTGACCGGCTGTGTGGCTTCAGGCAGGTCACAGCCCTCCACCTGTGCCTGTTTCTCCTCTGTGAAGTGAGATTCCTAACAGTTCCCACCACAGGGAATTGCCACCCATGCTTGAGATGGTGCACACAAAGGACTTTGCTTGAATCTCTCCTCTGCATTTTAGTGTGAGAATCAGTCTAACCACACACATGGCTTAGGGCCGTACCTGGTGTGACTGCAGAAGACTACCAAAATCCCTTTGGGGTAGAGCACTTGCTTAGCCTGTGCAAGGTCCCCCTAGTTCAATCCTCAGCACCGCAAAACAAATAAACGAAAAACCACTTTGCTTCTCCCATGGGAAAATGACCTGGGAGCACCTGTTGAGCTCTGTCCTCTGGCAGTTGAAGGACAATGGTGTGAAATCAGCCAGTGCCATAGACTGAAATTTAGTGTCCCCTAAAATCAGATGTTGAGGTCTCAACTCCCAATGGGATAGAATTTGGCCTTTTGAAAAATGTTAGCATCGGATGAGACCATGAGGGTGGGGCCCCATGGTGGCATTAGTGTCCTTATAAGGAGGGACTCCAGAGGTTGCCTTTCTCTGTCTCTCTGCCATGTGAGGACACAGCAAGAAGGTGGCCGTCTGCAAACCGTGCTGGCATCCTGATTAGAATTCCTGGCCTCTGGAACTCAGACAATAAATCTCTCTGTGGTTTAAGCATCCAGTGTATTATCTTTTAAGCTTTCTCAAAACTTGTTCCATGAATATTTTTCCATGTCTTTAAATATTTTTAGTATTCTTATTTACACTTTTTGTTGTTGTTTTGTTCTTTGGTAGTGGGGATTGAACACAGGGGCACTGTACCATGGAGCTACATTCCCAGTCCCTTTTGACACAGGGTCTTGCCATGTTGCTGAGGCTGGCCTTGACCTTGTGATCATCCTCCTTCAGCCTCCTGAGTCGCTGGGATTACAGGCATGTGCCACCACACCTGGCTTGCCCACACATTTTTAAAGATCATTTCATCTTTAGTTGGTGGAGATTAGCTCTACTTCACTTAAACAACTGGCAGTTAAAAGACACAAGGATTTTTCTAAATTTTTTTTCCATTTTAAATAATATAAAGACTAGATAAACCTTTGTGTGTTTCTATGATGATTTTCTTAGACTAAATCCCTAGAAGTGGAATGGTGGGCACAGGGATCTCACCAATATCTGCGAGTTGCTGGGTGTGAACTGCAAAATCGCACCCCTGCAGGCTACGGTTGTTGTTACAGCAGCCTAACATGACCAAGCTGGGGTCCTAGGCAGCTTTGCTTTAATGATAATGGCCCATGGCGGGCACGCAGCATTTGGACAGGAGTTTTAGGGAATGAGCAGTACATTCCTGCCTTTGTCTTCCCTCTCTTCCCTCAGCACGGAGATTCTTGACACTAAGCATATTCCTGTATGGATGTGGAATTAGCTTTAGACACAAGAAACGCTGGGGACATGGAGCTTCTAGTAGGGAGCAATGTCTGCAGCTGAGTGCCTAAGCTGTCACTTGAGGAGCCAAAAAAACAAAACAAAACAAAAAACTAGTGTCGAGGCTCTCCCCAGAAACATTCAGCACCACCTGCTGTTTCTTTCCCTTGCATCCAGAAAGAGAACCAAGTGTCATGGTGGCCTGCTGTAGTCACGTGTATTTTCCAGTTCAGTTGTCAGCAAACTGAGGCCCTGTGTGACAAAATCCGGCCCACTATTTGTGCAAATAAAGTTTTATTGGCACATAGCCATGTTCATTAATTTATGTATCATCTCTGACTGCTTTGGTGCTATAATGGCAGAGTTGAGTCATCACTCAGAGACCATATGAATCAAAAGCTGAACATATTTACTATCAAGCCCTTTACAGAAAACATTTGATTCCTGATCTAGTTGAGCCTCAGAGCAACACCTGCCTGGCTGAAAACTTTTTTTTTTTTTTTTTTTTTTTTTTAAAGAGAGAGGGACAGTGAGAGAGACAGAGAAAGAGAGAAACAACTTTTTAGTTTTTCCGCATGGCCTTGGTTGCTCCAACACTCAGTTGTGTACGTGGTGCTGGGGTTTGAACCCAGGCCCTCGTGCTTGCCAGGCAAGCGCCGAAACCGCTGAGCCACCGCTCCAGCCCCCTGGCTGAAAACTTAATCTCCATTCTGGAGAAGGGACACTTTTCAGTGTGCTATGTGAGTGGTACACCTGGGATACATGTGCGGTGATCCATGTGCCTCCATGTTTACACATGTGCAGCTGCACACACACTTGCATACACACACACGCACGCACACGCACACATATTGCAAGAGTGTTACTGTTGCAGAAAAATTGAAACACATTGCTTCAAATCTCTGCCCAAATGCTCCCTTTTGCTGAGGCTCCACCTGATTCCTCTTTGAAACTGCAACCTTCCCCTTCTAATTTCCTGACTCTCCTTGTACCATCTGTTTTTCCTGCCACCCTACTCGTGCTGGCAGACTTATTGTTATGGTTTGCAGTCTAATTCCTGGCTGGAAGGAAAGCTCCACGATTGTATCAACTCCCTGTGCACCTAGAATCCACAGCAAGGCTCTGCAAACTACTTCCACAAAGGCCCAGAGTAAATATTTTTGGACTCTGCTGGCAAAACTGGACTCTGTCACTATGGTGAAAAAATAAAAATAAAGCAGCCACAGATGACAGGTAAAGTAGGCAAGGCTACATACCAATAAAACTTTACTACAAAAGTAAGCAGAGACCAGCGTTGGACGGGTGGCTGGAGTTTGCCATCCGCTGGTAGGAAGAACTGTCCGCACACAGAAGGGGCGGGATTAATGGCCGCCTGCATGGGCCGACAGTGACCGGGCTCAGGCTCGGGGAGATCTGGTTCCCTCTGGACCACAAGACATTAAGAAGCAACAAAGTGGCAGACATCTTTGTGGCTTTGACTTCTGAACCAACTTCCCCTTCAGGCTGTGTGCACCCCTGGGGCTTGGGAGCACTCTGGGGAAGCCCTAGGAGGGGGACCCATCAGGGACTGGCCAGGGGTAAGGGGAAATGACCTGAACGCAGGTCAGAGGAACTTTTGAGGGTGGTCCTCCTGGCTCCCTAGGGCAGGAAGGAGTAAGTCCCAGATGCCACCAGGCTGTGAGCACCCAGGAAGCAAGCATATGTTCCAACCATCCCATGTCCTCAATGACTAGCACACAGTGGGTGCTTGATACTTTTTTGGTGAACAAACCTGGGAAAGTTAGGTCTGTGCTCCAACTGCCACGGGAGCAGCGGGGCCACTCACCAAAGCAGGCCTGGTGGCGCTGGGTGAAACCAGGAGGACAGCGGCAGGTGAAGGAGCCGATGGTGTTCACACAGACGAACTGGCAGTTGTGCTGCCTGGAGGAGCACTCATCCAGGTCTGCAGCACAGATGTTCCCTCATCTCAGGGTGCGGGGGCTCAGCGTGGGGCAGGGCCAGGACCAGGGGCGGGGCTCAGCGTGGGGCAGGGCCAGGGTTCAGTGTGGGCGGGGCCAGAACCAGGGTGGGGCTCAGTGTGGGCGGGGCAAGAACTGGGGGCTGGACTCAGTGTGGGGGCCCAGGGTGCTCTCGCCATCCTCAGGCAGAGGGGTGGCAGGAGGAGTAAGACCCCAGATGTAACACCCAGCTCCATGCAGGTGATGGGGGTGAGACCACAAGGGACATCCCTGGGGCATTCGTCAGGAGATGGGGACGGCCCCCAGGATGCATTGGTGGAGGGAAGGAAGTCACCTTTGCAGGTCCTGCCATCTTCCTCCAACAGGTAGCCCCGGGGGCAGGCGCAGAGGAAGCTGCCCTCTGTGTTTTTGCAGAGGAAGGAACATGGCTTGGGGGCCTGGTTGCACTCGTCCACATCTGGGGAATGGCAGGGTGTGGAGGTAGTCAGACATTGAGGGAGGGCTAAGAGGCTGGGGTCTCCTTCCCAGCTCCTGGCCACCCAAAGTCTGTGGACGTACACAGGAACTGGCACTTTTCTGTAAAAAGTCGAATAGTAAACAGACAGCGCTTGTGCGTACGGGACTCAATCAGCTGTGCATTGACAACACTGGGGAAATTGTATCCGAACCTAACGTGCAGATGTTGTCTGTTCCCTAAACAATACAGTACAGCAACGTGCACTTGGCACTTACAGTGCATTAGTTGTTAGAGACTTAGTGTACAGGAGCGAGGTGGGGAGCGAGGCGAGCACTTGCCTGGAGGCCCCGGGCTTGAGCTCCATCACCACAAATATAATAAAATCAAACAAATGAAAACTTGAAACCAAGAAATAAAAACAAAGTACGCAGGAGAATGTGTGTGCAAACACTGCACCATTTTATGTAAGAACTTGAGCAGACCTGGCCTTCGCACCAATCCTCCCTGGATACCAGGGTGACTATATGTGGCTCTGCAGGCCACACAGTCTTAGTCACAACTAGCTGATGGCAACTTAATTTTGGGAAAGTAGCCATTAAAGGTAAGTAAAGAAATAGGCATGGCTTTGTGCCAATGCAACCACTCAGAAAAACAAGTGAAAGGTTGGATTTGGCCCCCAGGCCGAGATACAAGGCCCCCTGACTTGGATGAGAATCTAGCACACGATGTAACTGAGAAATCTCAGGATGTACAGCAGCAGGAGGAAGTCAGAGCAGGAACATGGCCCAAACAGGGGGAAGCCAAAGAAGCTTTGTTGTGGTCACTCCTTTCTAGCTTCCTTAGGATGTGGCCAGCAGGTTGGAAATGAAAAGGGTCTTGCAAACTTGGAGAGGCACAGGGAAGTTCAGGCCAGGGGCCCAGATAGGCTTGGGCACAGGTGCAGGGGGCTGGGCTTACCCAGGCAGGCAGTGGCAGCCGCGTCTGGTGCATACCCAACTTGGCAGTGGCAGCGGAAGGAACCAATGCTGTTGATGCACTCACCGTGGGGGCACAGGTGAGTGAGCACGTGGCACTCATCCACATCTGGGATAAACAGGGCAGGGTGGGGCTGGTCAGCCACCAGGAAATGCCTCCTTCCCACCTGGACCCCACCCTCAGGCTGCAGGTTGTCCCCTGAGCCAGCAGGAAATGCTGATGGCTCACACAGCACCCAGCACCACCTCTTTAGGGCACCAATGGGTGAGACACACAAGCAAATGCAGCATCAGGCATCAGCCACATGGCCAGACACTGCTGCAGACTCACAGGGACATGCCCTAGCACTCGGTGCTCTTCTGTCCTCCAGGCGCACCCGGAAAAGGCGCTTCCTTCCTGGTCTAGTGATATTACTGCTGGTCATTTGGGATAACCTATCTCAGCCCCATGATAACACATGGTGAACCCCACACTCATGCACCAACACTTACACATCCACTGGAACCCAGACACCCTGGTTGGCCCACCCTCTGACTGCCTTCTGCTCCCTGGGAAGGAGAGGTACTCCCCTCACCTAGCTCACAAGCTCACTAGCACACTCACGCATGCTTATTAACAAACTCGTACATATCAAGAACACAAACCAACTCATATGCATGCTAACACACTCATGTGCTCATTAATGAACACGCACACAGAGAATGCACACAGGCTCACAGAAAACATGATAACTCACACACCCACCAGTGCACACACACTCGTTAATAAATGTGTGCAAGGAGGATTCACACCAACTCACATGCTCACCAGCACACCTGCACCCTTTAACAAGCTTGCACGCACAGAACACACGCCAGCTCACCGCTCTTTAACAAGCCTGCACAGAGAACCAAGAATAGAGACCCCAGCTCACGTATATACTCACGCAAAGCACAAGTACAATGCTCACACCTGCTGGCACAAGATGCAGACACATTCATGCACACACACACGAAGGCACACACATGCTAGCACTTGCTGTAGCACAACCTCAAGGACACCCACCTCGCCCTTCAGCAGTGTAGCCTGAGCCGTGGGGGCACAGCTTCCTGTGGGTGGAGGTGCCAGGCAGAGGACAAAGCTCACAGCGGGGTCCCCAGCCCCGGCCGCCCCCACAACAGCACATGGCCCTGGACATAACCTCACTGCTGCTCGACCGAGCCTGGCACGTGGTCTGCAGCACCTCAGAGAAGCAGAGTCCCTGCCGGATGTCTGTAGAACACAGGTAGGAATGGTGGATGTAAGAGCTGTGCCATCCAGGGCCCTCCCTGCGATGTCTGGTGGCATTGTGCATCTGAGTGTGAAATCTTCTAAGTCATTGTCACTGGACATGGTGACATACCCTCAGTGGGCTGGGCTGGGACAGAAGCTACAGACCCACTCAAATTCAGTGATCACCGGGGGCTGGGTTGCTTCGGCAGCAGGGAATCCAGGGAACATCAGGAAGGGGACACGACATGCTGACACTCAGGATGGAAAAGCAGGGACACAGAAGAAAAATGACATCCAGGGACACATGGGAAGTGGGAGGGCTGAGCGCAGAATGGACGCTGGGGTCAGGGAAATGAGGCTGCCCGTCACTCTGGGAAGCTGGCTTAGGGATCCATCACTGGGACAAGGCTTGGGTGCAAAGATGCTGAGCCTGCTTTGGAGCCAGCTACACTGTCGTGGGTAGGGACGGGGATGTCCGTGAAGCAGCTGGATGCACACATCTGGCCTGAAGCTCTGAGGTACATGTCATGCACACGGAGGAGAGAAGGGTGTGGGGACAGGAACAGACCAGTCACCAGGACAGAGCCTACAGGCAGATCAGGGGCCAGGGTTAGCTCCCAGGAAGTGGGAAACCCAGGAAGGGCTCATTCCTGGGTGGTGTCTGTGGGGTTGGAGGAGTCCTGATAGGACAGGGAGAGGGAGGAGGTTGCAGCGAGTGTGTGTGTGTGCACACACACATGCATGATGGACGTGTTTAGATTGGCTCGGCAACCCCCATCATGCCTCCCCAGTGCCTTCAACTGCATCCCTGGCTCAGGGAGCTCCCAGGCAGTGGGAGGGACAGGTGATGAGTGGCTGCAGCCACTTCACTTACACCTGGTTACACTCACCATGGCACTCAGTGAGGGTAGGGCTGGCCTGGAAGCCCTCATCACAGTCGCACTGGAAGCTGCCCACAGTGTTGATGCAGTGGCCATTGGTGCAGGGTCTGGGCTGGGCACGGCATTCATCCTCATCTGAAGTGGGAGGGATGAAGAGGGCCACAAGGGAGGCCAGAGTCCCTGAGCCAGCCTCCCCAGCCCCGAGGTTCCCTTGCTTTGACCTCTCCCTTTTGCATGGGGTTCCCTGTACCCCAAGAGCACCCCATACCTGTGCAGCCTTCCCCAGAGCCAGGCTGGGGCCGCATGCCTGGGGGGCAGATGCATGCAAAGCTGCCAATGAGGTTCTTGCACAGCATGCCACGGGCGTGGCATTCCTGCGCCCCATCTGCGCACTCGTCCACATCTGTGGGTGACCAGACAGATGTTGGCGAAAGTCAGGTGCCCCATGGCCTGGTTCCCACCCTTCAGCAACCTCCTGGTGGACCAGAATGAGGGCCCTGCAGTCCTTCCCGGAAAGGGAGCCACAGGCCCCACCAGAAAGTGCAGGACTGTTCCCCAGTCTCCAACTCCTTGCCCATGTCGGGGTCTGTGCATCTGTCAGGGCTTCACCATGGTCCCTGAAACATGGACTCTGAAACAGTCATGGAGGGATCAAATCTCAGCCTTTGGTCTCTCGCCCTTGATATTGGACATTCGGGATAGGAAAGTCCTTTGTGGTAGGGGCTGATACGTGTGCATTGTAGGGTATTTAGCAGCATCTCCAGCCACTCAACACCAATATTCCCCAACCCTCACTATAATGATAAAAATCACACTAACATGGCCACATGTCCACTGAGAAGCCAGATCTCCTCTGTCCCCTCTGACCTACACCACTTAGGGCAGGTCCAGCCCTTGATGTCCTAGTAGACCCTGGATCCAGGGAGATGTTAGAATCCCATTTTAATAACAAAACCACAAAGTTAATAACAGCAAAATCAGTGATGCAAATGCTCACTAAGTTGGAAATGTGATCCCCAAATGGTGTTTTGAGGTGGGGCCTTTGGGACATGATTAAGACTACAAGAAGTCAGGACAGTGGGGCCCCCAGGACAGCATTACTGGCTTTATAGGGAGAGAGAGAACCAAGCTAGCACCATGCTCTCTCTTGCCACGCCACATCATGCCCTACATCCTACTGCTATGTGGCACCACGCTCTTGGACTTCTCAGCTTCCTGAACCATTAGTCAAATATACCACTATTCTCTATCGATTGCCTGGTGTGTGGCGATCAGCAGCAGAAAGTGAGCGGACTATCCCTCCCAAAGACGCACCTATGCCTGCCCACTTGGGCCAGCGCTCCGCTTTCACAAGCTCCCTCGCTGCCCACTCCCGCCCTTGGCCTCCAGTTCTTATTTCCCCATTTCAGGATGGGAAGTGGAGGAACCGAGCTCACACCTAAGTCTGTTGGGCTCTAGGGCTCAGGATGTTACCTACAGGGAGTGGGGATGATGAGACCAAGGGAAGGGAGCCCAGAGCCTGCCCACTTGTGGGTAGCACCTACCTCGGCACATGGCCCCGTCCTCCCGCAGGGCATAGCCGGCTGGGCAGGTGCACAGGTAGGAGCCCTCAGTGTTGTGGCAGCGGAAGGCACAGAGCAGTGGGTTCAGGGAGCATTCGTCAATGTCTGTGGAGGTCAGCAGAGGTGTCAGCAAGGTGGGGTCTGCCTGCAGGACTCCTGCTCCCTCCAAAGGGACCAGTCCCCAGGGAACCCCATCACACATCACAGGCAGGTAGCATCGTACCCTCACAGGTCATCATGGGGCCAGGCTCAAAGCCATCAGCACAGGCACATTCAAATCCTCCGATGACATTGGTGCACGTGCCTTCTCCACACGGGTTCCCGACAGAGCATTCATCTGTGTCTGATTGAGGATGGGGGGGGCAGTCAGCGCCTGCAGAGAGACCCCCATCCTCCACACGGTCCTGTGACTGACACAGACTGGACGGGCAAGATCTGCTGTGTCTCTATGTTGAATGAGTGAGTGGCTGAGCAGGCGGATGAATCAATGCATGACCAAGTGAGTAATGACTGAGAACGGGAACTAATAAGGTACTCAGGGACTGATGAGTGAATGAAAGTTCAATGAATGAGCAGAGTGAAGAAGGGAATGAATGAATGAATAAGCAACAGGGAGTGAACAAATCAATGAATTAATTACTGATGAGCTATGGGGAAATGAATGAATGAGTGAGTGAATGAAGGACAAGGGAGGGAAAGAGTGAATGAGGAAAATGACAGGGGCCAGAGAGGGTCAGTCACTCACCCACACAGCTGATGCCGGTGAAGTCCAGGCTGTACCCAAAGGGACACTCGCAGCGGAAGGAACCATCCGTGTTGATACAGACGCCTTTAGCGCAGACGCCAGGGTTCTCTGCACACTCGTTCACATCTGCACGTGGCAAGGGTTGCAGACACTGCACCTGTCACTGTGGGGATCCTGGGGCCACCTGTGCATCTGGGAGGGAGCCTGAGGCTTGGGGATCCAGGCAGAGCTGAGAAGGGCAGCGCTCTTAGCGCCTGGGTGAGGGGCTCACCTTCTCGAGAGTCATCCGGGCCTGGGACTGCCCCGTGGCCAAAGGGACAGAGCTCCTGAAAAGCAGCTGGACAGGGAGAGGGTTTCAGAAAGGGAGTCAGAGCCCAGGGCCAGTCACAGCCCCCAGGATCCTGGAGTGGTGAGGGAAGAATGAGGGAGGAAGGAGAACCCACTGCTCAGGGGCAAAGAGACAGAGCGGACTCACCACTGCCCTCCTGAGGACACAGCTCACAGGGGTCGCCCCAGCCCTCCCCAGGTCTCTTGCTGCAGCAGCACCGGGTCTTGGTGGTGTTGAAAGCTGTGGGCACCAAGCACTTCCCAGCCTCAAAACGTGTGAAGCAGAAGCTCTGCCTTGTGTCTGTGGGGTGTTAGGATGTTGCGGTGATAAAGGGCTTCAGCCCGCACACCTGCGGACCGCTCCTCCTGTGCCCCATTCCTGACGAATGAGCAGAGCGGGTCCTACTAGCAGCCAATCAGAACACGCCATGTCCCTGGCCACGGTGACTGGCTCAGGCATGAGCATGTGATCAGTAATGGACCAATAGGGATAAACCCCGTAGCTTTGGCGGCATAGATGAGAACTCCAGCACTGTTCCAACCCACTTCATTGCTGACCGGTGCCCCTGTGCCTAGAAGAATGGGCGAACGGGCCACGATGCTCCTGAATCAGAAGCCCCTTCCTCGAGGGGCAGAGCGACGGATTTCACAGAGTGGGAGGACGCTGAACTTCAGATCCCAAACCGCTAGAGCTCAGCTCCACTGACTGCACCAGCGTAAGCCCTCAAGGGCAGGCTGCAGTGTGGCTCACCCCTGGGCCCTGGGCCCCCAGAACTGAGTTGAACCGCGACTCTGCTCTTCCTTGTTTTCCCCAACCAATGCGAAAAGGCTGCCTCAAGTTGGGTGAGGCTAGCCCAGCTGAGATGAAGCCAGCCAGAGCGACCTAAGCTACCTAGACCCAGACAAATTCCGCACAGCAAGAGAAGCTGGTTAATACAGAACAACAGAGGGGACAAGGCTAGCCCAGCATGGACCAAGTTGGCCCTCGGTAGAAGAGATCTGTCTGACCAAGAGGTTGCCTGGACAAGGATAACCCCACTAATGCAGACAGACACTTCTCCTTGGCCAGAGCACCTGCAGTGTAGTACGAGGAACTGAAGCCCTCCTCTCTGGGTGACCTGAGCCCTTCCCCCTTTCTCTCCCACCACCCCCATCCCTAAGCCCTGGGTGCTCCCTGCTCCCCAAGCTCACCAAAGCAACGGTGCCTGTTGTCAGAGAGGACAAAGCCAGGTGGGCAGAGGCACTGGAAGCTCCCAGGACTGTTGGTGCAGGTGCCAAAGAGGCAGAGGTTGGGTTCTTCCAAGCACTCGTCAATGTCTGGAGGGGCAGGGACATGGGCTGGGGTGGGGGTGCAAGGAGGACCTGCACCAGGGTGAGGAGGCCTTGGCCATGAAGAGGGGCAGGACGGGGACCCAGTGCCAGTGGATCCAGGGCTGCAGCTCAGTATAAGCTTCAGAATTGGGTGGGCAGTGTGTATGGGGTGGGGTCTTTCCCAGGAGATACAGGGGTCATGGTCTGGGAAAATTCATTGTTAGAGACTGAAACTGTACAAAGCTAACTGAGGCTGGATAAAGTTGGGCTGTACTAAATGGAGTTAGCTCATTTGTGTCAGGCTAGCTCAGATAGAATAAACCAGAAGAGGCAAGGCCAGATTAGTCCAGATTAGCCCAGATTATACAAGATAACCGAAATGGGAGACTGGACAAGAGAGCCATCAGGCCAGAACAGACTAGTGCAGGTTAGCCCAGACTATGTGAGGCTAGCCTGACTGCTCAGGCCAGAAGGGTCGAGGTTAACCCACATGGAATGAGGCTAAGCCAAGTGAATGAAGGAGTTGACCAGCAGAGGTCAGACTAGACTAGCTAGGGTAGTCCAGATCGTACAGTCACCCACTCTATGCTGAATGAGTGAGTGGCTGAGCAGGCGGTGATTACACCAGTGGAGGCTTGTCCCTGACCATCATTGAGTGAAAATTCCACTGTTGGATTCCTGAGAAGTGAGACCCCCAAACCCATGTCCATTTTATAGGATTCACAAGAAAGCCTGTGGGCACAGTAGAGAAAGCCCCAAGTCAGGAGTGCGGAAACATTAATAACATTAATAACAGTGTATGGAGCTGTTAGGCACTGTGCCAAGGGCGTCTTCACCTTACTGTAACCCCAACTGGTATTCCCATTTTACAGATGGGCAAACAGAGGCCCAGAGACACCTCTGTGGCCCTGGAGCTGGGAGGTTGGGCTGGACACTCACCAATGCAGCGGTCACTCTGCACCTGGAAGCCAAGAGGGCAGATGCAGCGGAAAGAGCCTTCGAGATTCTGGCAAGTGCCTGGCAGGCAGGTTCCCGCAAGGCTGAGACACTCGTTGGTGTCTGTGGAGAGGAGAAGGAGGGGATCCCAGCACCAGAGAGGAGGCAGAGGGCTCAGCCAGGTCTGGGGCCAACACATGCAGTCACTGCGTAATGGCTGAGGGACCCAGGAAAAGCCCTTCCAGCGGCAGTTCTGGGTCCAAGGGAAAAGCTGAGATTCCAGAAGACAGGGATAGCATGGGAAGGATCATCTGGCCCTGGTGGAGTTATAGGTGGGGCCAGATGGTGTCCGTGGAAGAGGGAACAAAGTTCTTAATCTGGAGCCACTTGGGGATTCCTCTGGGATTTTTCCTGGCATCTATTTAGCACCTCTACTATTCCTTATTTCAGAAAACTTACATGTTCAAGACAGTTTCACCCTAAATCACAAAACCTATGAAAATATAATGTGCTGGGTTTTTTTTTTTATTTTTATACCTTTATGCATGGGTACTAAATGAACCCACGCTCACTCCAAAGTACCAATTTCAGGGAAATGTGGAGCAAGGATTGGCGGATGGCTCCCAGCACTATGGTGAGACTCACCCACGCAGTTCTTCCTATCGGCTGTGAGCTGGAAGCCATCCTGGCAGAGGCAGTTGAAGGAACCATCTGTGTTGAGGCACTGGCCAAATCGGCACACCTGCCCCCGTAGAGTGGTACACTCATCAATATCTGTGGAGGGGTATGGTCAACTAAGAAGCCTGAAGGCACAGAGCCTCCCTTGCTCTTCCTTCAATTTATTGAGCGCTAAGGTACAGACTGTATGCTAACCTTCCTACTCTACTACAAGGTAGGTATTGATACTTTCTGATACAGCCATTATAATGCTATGAATTCGCCTCTAAGTCCTCGCTTAGCTGCATACCCCATAATCTGATATGTTGTGCTTTTATTTTTGTTTACTTCAAATTATTTTCTAACTTCATTTGTAATTTCTCCTTTGATTTATGGGCAATTTAAGAGTACATTGTTTAATTTCCTAACACTTGGGGACTTTCTGTGTATCTTTATGTGATTGATTTGCAGTTTTCTTCTCTTACTTCCTGAGGACCTAATTTGTGTGACTTCAATTCTTTAAAAATTTCTAAGGTTTGTTTTATGGCACAGAAAATGGTCTTTCTCAGAGAATGTCTATGAGTATTTGAGAAAAATGTGTCTTGTTGAATGTTCTATAAATATCATTTAGGTCAAAGGGGTTGACAGTACTGTTTTTGTTTAAGAGAGAGAGAGGGACAGTGAGAGAGAGAGAGAGAGAATCAATTTCATTTCATTTTTCATGTGGCTGCTGTTGCTCAGACACTTTGTTGTGTATGTGGTGCTGGGGTTTGAACCCGCGTCCCTGCTCATGCCAGGCAAGCACTGAAACCACTGAGCCACAGCTCCAGCCCCAGCTGACAGTATTGTTGAGGTCTTCCATATCTTTGCTGATTTTCCACTCGTTCTGTCTACTGCTGCAGGAGGCATTTGAAGCTTCCAACTGTAGTTGTGGATTTTTCTATTGCTTCTTCAGTTTTATTGATTTTGCTTCATAAGTTTTGAAGCTCTACTGTTGGTTGCTGATGCATTTATGGCTACAGCTTCTCAGTGAACTGGCTCAGTATATACTGTCTCTCTTAATTCAGGTAACGTTTCTGTTGAGAAGTGTATGTAGTCTGATGTTTTCTCTGGTATGAACTACTATAAATCTCCACTTTAAGGATAAGGAAAGGAGGCACAAAGAGGTAAATGACGTGTCTAGGGCCACACAGCTTGTAGGTGGCAAAGCAGAGATTGGAATTCACACTTCCTTGCCCTTGGAGTCTGTGCTTTTACCCAGCGCACCTGAGTAGAGCCATAACACTGAGCTCTTGTTCTTCCTCTCTTAGAATTTCACTAAAGAAGAAATCATAGGAGAAGTTAGAAAATACTTAAAAAAAAATGAAAACAAGGGGCTGGAGTGGTGGCTCAGTGGTTTCGGTGCTTGCCTGGCAAGCACGAGGACTTGGGTTCAAACCCCAGTACCACGTACACAACTGAGTGTTGGAGCAACCAAGGCCATGTGAAAAACTCAATAAAGTTGTTCCTCTCTTTCTCTGTCTTCTCTCACTGTCCCTCTCTCTTTAAAAAAAAAAAATGGAAACAACATATTAAAAGTTGTGGGATGCAGTTGAGTGAGTACTCAGAGGCAAATTCTTAGCATTAAACTGTATTGTCTGGGAACTGGAGAGGTGGCTCGGCGGTTACGGCGCTTGCCCGGCAAGTGCAAGTACACAAGTTCAAACCCCAGCACCACGTACACAACGAAGTCTCGGAGTAACAAAGGCCACATGAAAAATGAAATAAAAATTATTTCTCTCTCTCTCTCTCACTGTCCCTCTCTCTTAAAAAAAACAAAACAAAAAAAACCTATATCGTCTTTTTGCTTCCCATCAACCCCAGCGTAAACTCTGACAAGAGACCCCCCACATGTACCCGCACTGGTGCTGGACAGTTGAGTGGATATGGGGAATTTTGTGGTTAACTCATCTGCAGAGGAAACTCCAACCCCTGAGTTTGCTTCCCCCAAGGATCCCTGGGTCAAGATCTTTTGTTTCAGAGGCGCCCTCAGGCCGTGGATCTACCTTGAGGCCTACCCACCAACCCAGCCAGCTCACCCACACAGTTCCTGCTGTGCGATGCTGCAAAGCCGGGGAAACACAGGCAGTTGTACGAGCCAACGATGTTCTTGCAAGTCCCATTTCCACATGGCTGCTGGGCACACTCATCCAGGTCTTAGAGAGCAAAACCCACAAACGCACTTAATTCACTGTGGGGCTTTGGGTGGCTTGGGTCAGGGGAATCTGACTGAACCCTGTCTGGCTCCCCTTCCCAGATGGCTGGGTAGTCGTCCCTGAAGGGGATGACTGGGCAGTACCTGGTGTTATTTATGACCTACATTTTTTTTTTTTTTTTAGGGCTGAGGACCAAACTCGGGGCCTTGCACATGCTAGGCAAGTGCTCTTCCACTGAGCTAAATCCCCAACCCCTGTGACCCACATTTTATAGATGGGAAAACTGAAGCACAGAGAAATTAAGAAGTCACTTACCCAAGATCTTAGTGCCAAGATTGAAACCCGAGTCTGTCTGTAAATTGGGACTGGTGGAGGAGCCATCCTCGCCCCAGGGGCTCTCACCTGTGCACAGGGTCTGATCCGCCGAAGCCTGGAAGCCAGGGTGGCACAGGCACATGTAGCTGCCCTCCGTGTCCACACAGTCACCATGGCTACAGACATTTGGGATTTCCCGACACTCGTTCCGTCCTGGGGGTGCAGGCAGCATGGTTCCCAGGAGCCTCATCCCTCTTTCCCTGAGCTCTCCTACGCTGCAACGGAGGAGCTGGAGGAGCCAGAGCCTGCCTTGAAGCCCCCCATTCAAGCTCCCACCAAGGGCTACAAGCTGCCAGCATCAAGCTGAGTCCCGTTCCTGTCACACCTCCCTTGAACCTCGGCTGTCCTAGAAACAGGTGCTAGCAGGGCTGGGGGAACAGTACAGTGACAGAACACAGGCTCAGCACACATGAACCCTCGGCACCCCCTACACCCTCAAGACGGGGCTTTCAGTTTACCTTCCTTCCCAACAACCGCACAGACAAGGGAAAAGTCATGTCACCAAGTCACCGCAGACGACAGAGCCCTTCCCTCCCATTCCCTTCCCCTTACTCTGCTGGATCTGGCCTGCGGCCTCCCTGCAGCCCCACTCACCCACACAGGCCCCACTGGGTGACACCTTGAATCCTCGGGCACACTCGCAGCGGTAGCTGCCAGGGATGTTGGTGCAGTCTGCATGCCTCCGGCAGGGGCTCTCCCCTCTGGCACACTCGTCCACATCTGGGGAATCCGGCAAACAGGGCAGGGGTGAGGGAGAAGCCCACCCCACAGAGTCAAATCCCAAACCAGCTTTGCAGCTGCCTGTCTCTGCAGAACTGCAGATGGAGATGCTCAGGAAGGTGTTAGCTCAGCTAGAGAGATGGGTAAACCAAGGCTTGCCCAGATTGTACAATGGGGAACCAGGGCTGGGGACAGTGGGGAAGCAGGCACCTTCACAGGCCAGCAGGACGCTGTTGTAGCTGAAGCCCATGGGACACTCGCAGCGGAAGCTCCCAATCTGGTTGATGCAAACACCATGGGCGCAGATGGCTGGGATCTCCCCACACTCATCAATATCTGGAGAAGGCAAGAGCCATCAAGGGTGGCCTCACCCCAGGGACCTTCTGGGGACCCTGAACTGAGAGACCCACTGGCCATGCAATCTGATGGACCAGTGCAGGGTCCAAAAATCCTGCTGTAGCCAAAATATATCATCATACCAGAAAAAGGTCAGCATGCAGGAGGAGAGGCGAGAGCAGAGGAGAGCCTCGTTCTCTACTGAAAGTGCACATTTTGGGGGCTGGAGCGGTGGCTCAGCGGTTACCGTGCTTGCCTTGCAGGCACATGGACGTGAGTTCAAACCCCAGCACCACATACGCAATGAAGTGTTGTTTCAACGAAAGCCACATGAAAAACTAAATAAATTCAATTCTCCCTTTCTCTCTCTCTCTCTTTTGCTATTCCTTTCTCTAAAAAAAAAAAAAAACAACAACAAAAAACAACAACAACAACAAAAAACCCGCACATTTTGCTACGTGGAAGGCCGAGGCAGGAGGATTCCAAGTTCAAAGTCAGCCTGAGCACATAGTAAGACCTGTCTCAAAATAAACTGTTAGAAAGGGCTGGGGATGTGGCTCAGAGGTAAAGCACTTGCTCAGAATGTTCAAGGTCCTGGGTTTGGTTCCCACTACTGAGAAGAAACAGAACACGTTTCCTGTGACCTAGCGATCCTGCTTCTCGGGGTCGACAGGAGCAAAGCAACTGTGCGTGCAAGCAGGAAAGCTGGAGGGCAATGCTTGGCAAGAAGCTGGAAATGTCAATCGGTGAACACGTGATGTCCGTGACGGGGTATCCTGCAGCCAGGTGAAGGACTGAGGCCCTGCCTCGTGCCACAGCGTGGAAGCACCCACGGAAGCACGACGTTGAGCCAAGGGAGCCAGACAAAGCAAGAGCAAATGTTGTAGGATGGCAATTGCAGCAAGTCCATTCTCCAGACGGAGAGAATGGTGGTCGCGGGGCTGCGGGAGGGGGCAGGGGAATGACTGCGAATGGGGACAGAGTTTCTTTTTGCAGAATGAAAATGCTCTAAACTTAGGTTGCGGGGTGGGTGTGCAACTGAATGCACGAATACCACCGAATTGGGCACTTAATTAAAAAAAAAACATTTCCCCTTGATACCGAGGATTGAGCCCTGGAGTGTTCTACAACTGAGCTTCATCCCCAACATTATTTTGAGACAAGATCTCACTAAGTTGCTGAAGCTGGTCTTGAACTTGTGATTCTCCTGTATTAATCTCCTAATTAGCAGGGATCACAGTTGTGTACTGCCACACCCAGACTGAATTAGGCACTTTAAATGGGTGAGGTGTATGATGCACAAATTATATCTCAGTAAAGCTTTACGGGGCTGGAGCAGTGGCTCAGCGGTTACAGTGCTTGCCTGGCACACACGAGCACACGGGTTCGAACCCCAGCACCACGTACACAACAAGGTGTCAGAGCAATGAAAGCCATATGGAAAACGAAATAAAATTTGATTCTCTCTCTGTCTCACTGTCCCTCTCTCTTTAAAAAAAAATTAAAAAATGACTGGCTGTTTAGTAAAAATGCACTCATA